>JAHLKH010000162.1:0-63910 GCA_025526915.1 Entophlyctis helioformis | reverse complement strand
CAAGCATGGCCGACAGACCGGCTGCAAGTACAGCAAGCAGCGCACTCTGCTGGCCAGTTGCCAACGCAGCGCCAGTGACAGCTCCCGTCGCGGTTGCTGTCGGCGGCTTTGTTGCAATCACAGCCGGCGAGCCAGTCGCGGTCGTTGATGGAGGCGGCGGCGCGGTCGCAATCACCATCGGCGCGCCGGTTCCCGTGAAGGGGGGGAACACTTTGAACGTCTTTACAACGCACACGCCGGTGGCAGCGGCGACGTTGTCGATCTTGCACTCGAGGCTTGGTGCACAGGCCAGCATCCACGGCACGGGTCCGCCGCACTTTGCGCCAAGCGACTGGATGACAGACTCGTTGCGGTAGCAGTAGGAGGTGGACGGGACGATGGGCACGGTGGGGATGACGCACTTGAGTCCGGTGCCGCACGAGGTGTCGCCAAAGCCCGAGCATTCCTTGCCGACGTTGTCGACGTTCGTCTGTGCACTGACCGAAGAGGCAAGGACGGCGACGAGGGCGGCAGCGGTGACGGCAGAAGACGATGAGGAGAGCATGTTGTGTGGATGGGGGAGAGGACGGGACTGTCCAAACGGCTCGCTTTATACGCCGGCGGTGTGGCTGTGACAGGTCTGCGCGTGGCACGCGTGCAGCGAATGGTGGTGCACAGGGGCTGTGGGGCAACTGAGCACAGGCGCTGAGTGGCTGTGGGGGCGAGTTGGACGAGCGAGCGTGGACTGAGTGGGCTGTGGGCTGTGGGGGCGGCACATGGGCTGCTGGGATGGGCGGATGCGTGCAAGGATCGCTGTGTTTCATTGCAGCAACGATGACCGGATATGGCAGTGGCAGTGGCAGTGGCAGTGGCAGACACAAGACAGAGCAGGAGAGATCACAGCGAGAGGGCGGCCATGATGGCAAAGGCGCCAAAGGCGATCATGCGAGCGTCACGTGCCCGAGTGCTGGCAGCGTCTTCACCTGCGTCGCTGCGGTTGGCCTTTGCGTCGCGCTGCTGCTGTGGCTGCACAAAGAAGGCGGCACCGTCGCTCGACGGAATGACGGCGCCGGGCGGTACCGGCAGCGGCCGGACATTGGGGAAGTCGGTCGTGACGCCTGCAAACGTCTTGATTGTCGACGTGACCGGAGCGACGGTGGTCGGCGACGCGGCAGGCGGCACGGTGATGGGTCTGCGAACGATTGCAACGGTGGCTGTTGCTGTTGCTGTTGCAGTCGCTCTTGCAGATGGCAGAGTTGCCGAGGCAGCGACAGTGACTGGCGCGGCAGCAGCAACCGGAGCGACAGGGGCGGGGACAAGGACGGGAGCGGGAGCGGGAGCAGGGACAGGTGCTGGAACAGCTGCTGGGACGGGGACAACCGGCTGCTCGGCAGGTGCTCCAAGAACGACTGGAGGATCGGCGCGTTTGAACCGTCCAAGCGGCACCATCGCGGGAGGCGGGGCTTGGCGGATGTGGCGCTCTAGATGGGCGGAATGGCAGGCGAGCGTCGTTGCGCAAGATGAGTCTGTGAGTCCATTGTGCAGATGCCACACTGGCTGCTCGAGATGAACGCGACGCTGGAAAGCAGACGCGTGCGATGCACGACTTGCCCGCTGGCTGAGGGCGGAAGTCGACCACAATCCCCGCCAGTTACAGCCATCGTATCTTGAGAGGCGGTCTCAGGCTGGATGTGCTGCCAGATGCGAGCGAGTGGCAGATGACATGCTATTGGACAACTATATTCATTGAGAGTCACAAAGAGAGCAGGAATGAGAGCCAGGGAGCCAGAGGGTCCTATGCCATGGCTGCAAGCATGGCCGACAGACCGGCTGCAAGTACAGCAAGCAGCGCACTCTGCTGGCCAGTTGCCAACGCAGCGCCAGTGACAGCTCCCGTCGCGGTTGCTGTCGGCGGCTTTGTTGCAATCACAGCCGGCGAGCCAGTCGCGGTCGTTGATGGAGGCGGCGGCGCGGTCGCAATCACCATCGGCGCGCCGGTTCCCGTGAAGGGGGGGAACACTTTGAACGTCTTTACAACGCACACGCCGGTGGCGGCGGCAACGTTGTCGATCTTGCACTCGAGGCTTGGTGCACAGGCCAGCATCCACGGCACGGGTCCGCCGCACTTTGCGCCAAGCGACTGGATGACAGACTCGTTGCGGTAGCAGTAGGAGGTGGACGGGACGATGGGCACGGTGGGGATGACGCACTTGAGTCCGGTGCCGCACGAGGTGTCGCCAAAGCCCGAGCATTCCTTGCCGACGTTGTCGACGTTCGTCTGTGCACTGACCGAAGAGGCAAGGACGGCGACGAGGGCGGCAGCGGTGACGGCAGAAGACGATGAGGAGAGCATGTTGTGTGGATGGGGGAGAGGACGGGACTGTCCAAACGGCTCGCTTTATACGCCGGCGGTGTGGCTGTGACAGGTCTGCGCGTGGCACGCGTGCAGCGAATGGTGGTGCACAGGGGCTGTGGGGCAACTGAGCACAGGCGCTGAGTGGCTGTGGGGGCGAGTTGGACGAGCGAGCGTGGACTGAGTGGGCTGTGGGCTGTGGGGGCGGCACATGGGCTGCTGGGATGGGCGGATGCGTGCAAGGATCGCTGTGTTTCATTGCAGCAACGATGACCGGATATGGCAGTGGCAGTGGCAGTGGCAGTGGCAGACACAAGACAGAGCAGGAGAGATCACAGCGAGAGGGCGGCCATGATGGCAAAGGCGCCAAAGGCGATCATGCGAGCGTCACGTGCCCGAGTGCTGGCAGCGTCTTCACCTGCGTCGCTGCGGTTGGCCTTTGCGTCGCGCTGCTGCTGTGGCTGCACAAAGAAGGCGGCACCGTCGCTCGACGGAATGACGGCGCCGGGCGGTACCGGCAGCGGCCGGACATTGGGGAAGTCGGTCGTGACGCCTGCAAACGTCTTGATTGTCGACGTGACCGGAGCGACGGTGGTCGGCGACGCGGCAGGCGGCACGGTGATGGGTCTGCGAACGATTGCAACGGTGGCTGTTGCTGTTGCTGTTGCAGTCGCTCTTGCAGATGGCAGAGTTGCCGAGGCAGCGACGGTGACTGGCGCGGCAGCGGCAACCGGAGCGACAGGGGCGGGGACAAGGACGGGGGCGGGAGCGGGGGCGGGGACAGGTGCTGGAACAGCTGCGGAGACAACCGGCTGCTCGGCAGGTGCTCCAAGAACGACTGGAGGATCGGCGCGTTTGAACCGTCCAAGCGGCATCATCGCGAGAGGCGGGGCTTGGCGGACGTGGCGCTCTGGATGGGAGGAATGGCAGGCGAGCGTCGTTGAGCAAGACGAGTCTGTGGGTCCATTGTGCAGATGCCGCACTGGCTGCTCGACTTGGACAGCATGCAGGTCACACATTGCAAGCACACAGTCACGCACATAGCTGGACATACCAGCCAGATTGACAGGCGACGCTTGTGCAGGTGTGCAGATGCAGACAACAGCCGACAAGAGTGCGCAAAGAAACATGATACGGGCAGCGGCAGATGCGCTCGCCTTGGTGTACTTGGTGGACGACATGGTTGAACAGATATGTACGAGGAGGAGCAGGAGGAAAGGAACCGAGATGGGCGAGAGCAGGGGCGGCTGTTGTTGATATCTACGTATGTGTCTAGCGAGCACGGAACGGCACAAGAAGCTTCTTATATAGTAGTGTTGAGTCTTGACGGAGAGAACGGCGGAGAGCCGCTGCACTTTAAAGCCAGCATGCCAGCAGCGGACATGGACGACAAAGGGATGCCGCCGCATGCGGAGCGGGGCGGGGTGGCGTGGCGTCGTTTTGTGTGTGTGTGTGTTGCTGCACAGTGATACAGCCATCGTTCGGACAGCGACGGCAACAACAAAGGGGATGGTTGTCGGAGTTTACGCGAACGCGTTCATGTGCGGCGAGTGCCACAGAGCGGCAGTTCGACAGAGAGGCATTGGCCAAAGAGTAAGACCATCGGCAATCGAACAAGCCCTTTGCTTCGGCTCAGCATCTCAGAGTCGCCGCTACAGGGCCATCCCTTGGCAAGGGTTAAGCTTGACGGCCAAGAGATACGGCGGGAGACGACGGCGTCGACGACGACGACGTCACTGCGTGATGTTGTGTTTTATTGCACAGATCGGGCTAGCGACCAGTTGGCGTGCCCCATTGCGGAGGCGGCGGGTGCACGCCGTAGCCGGGCGGCGCACCCATCGGGGCCATCGGGGGAGGCACAAAGCCAGGCGGCGGTGCAAAGGATGGCGCGAAACCCGGCGGCGGACCAGCGCCAAAGGGCATATTCGGTGGCGGGATATCTGCGAACATGCGATTGGGCATCTGAGCTCCTGACGCTGCTCTGCCTGCCTGCGCTGCGAGCAGGCGCTCTGAAAAAAGAGCGAAGCGTGCGCGAGTCAGCCCAGACAAGCACACTCGATCGAGCAGGAATACGAGTCTCTGAATCCGAGCCATACCTGCAGGCGTGCCGTGGCGCTCGCCCTTGCCGTCCTTTTTGAGTGCGTATGATACCGTGATGGATCGGTTTGCAAGGAACTGTCCGTTCATGGCCTCGATGGCAGCATCTGATGCCTCAAAGTTGGCAAACGACACGAAGCCGTAGCCCTTTGATGCAGACGTGCTTGGATCTCTTGCAATCTGTGGCAGAGCATAAGCCAGCTCATCTGCGCGATAAAGGCGTGCAATGCAAGACAGCGCACCTTGGGCGTGGAGATGATCGTGCCAAAGGCAGAGAAGGTGTCGTAGAGGACCTTTTCGTCGACGGCCAGATCCAGGTTGCCAACAAACAGCGTCGCGCCAACATCCAGAGTCTGCTTGTCTGATGTGGCCTGCAGTTGTGGATCGAGACAGGCGTGAGCAAAGCGGCAACGAGCGCAAAGATGAACGAGCGTACCTTGTTCACTCTCAGCGGCTTTCCATACAGCTTGATCATGTTCATGATCTGGACGTCGGTTGGCCGACGGTTGGACGGTCAGCCAGCATCATCCCAGAGCCAGCATCTCTGGCAGCAGCGACGCACCTTGATGGCATAGTCTGCGTCTTCCTCTGTCATGAACTCGACAAAGCCATAGCCCTGCGCCATCTGGGTGACTCTGTCCTTTGGCAGATAGACATTGACTGCCGCCAGTCGGTCCAGTCAGTCGGTCCGTTGGTCAGTGAGCGTGAGAGTGAGAGTGACAGCGCACACTCGCAGCCGCCGCATGCACAGCCAGCGGAAAGGGGCGGGACGCACCGACGGGGCCAGCTTGCAGAAAGAGCTCCCACACGAGGGCGTCTGTCGCACGGTCGTCGATGTTGCCGACATAGACGGTGGCCAGCTGGTTTCGCTCTTCGACCTTGTTGGCGGCCATGTGTGATGCTGAAAGTGACGGAAATGTTGGGAATGTTGGAAATACAGATACTGGAATTCATTTTGGAGCAAGCGGGATGTCCCAGCGGTCTCGGTCGTTGATATTGACCAAATGCACAGGCAAGGAGGGGTGGCAGACGATGCCGCAACCCAGCACTAGCGCCAGCCCGCCGGTGTTGTTCTTCCAAAGCTGTCCCAGAGACTCGACCACAGAAAGGTCCGCCTTTCATGGGCAATGGTTTGTGGCAGGTAGATAGACACAGACAGACAGAGCATAGAGAGCATAAAGAGACACAGAGAGACACAGAGAGAGCATAGAGAGACACAGAGCGGCCGCCCCTTCTGGCCAGGGCAGTGAGCGCTGCTGGTGCTGCAGGCACGCAGACGCACGCAGACGCACGCAGCACAAGCAGCCGTCACGGCTGCCGAGGGGTGGGCAATTAGGCGAGGGAATGCCGGCAAACCGCCGGCAAATGGTCCGACATTCAAACAATTACCAAGCGTTTTGGAATTGGATTCGTCGCAAGAGGCGTCGAATGCAAGCCAGCACATCACACGATGGAAGGTTCGAGTCAGCAATGAGCATGCGACGACAGACAGGCGAGGCACATCCACATGCATGAGCGGCTTACCTTTCATTATTATTGAAATAATGATGTGATAAGTGACCCGTTAGGTCGATCGGGAGGTGCCCCGATTCAAAGTGTTGGTGGTGGTGCTGGAAGTCAGAGCATGTGGAGTGGCACTTGACTTGCTGGCACGCTGTCGACAGGCTGACCGGCTGGCGTGTGCGTCAAGTAGAGTGGCCGTTGTCCATAGAGCAGATGCCCCAGTGCGACCATTCCGATGTTGGTGGCTCCAAGCACGTCTCGGTGGTAGACGGTCTCACATGGTATGCACTCGTAGCGTCGCAGGTTGGTGCGGTTCTTGTCTGGGATCCGCTGCTTGCACTGCGGGCACATCTGGCTGGTCAGGTTCTCGTTGCAGCGGTAGATCTGTGCATGATCGTGTGTGTGTGTTGTCAGTTGGTGCACAGATGGATGGATGGACAGCGTGGCATCAGACGCACATAGGCATATCCAGACGACCGCAGATGCCTGATGAGAAACTTCTCAAACACAGCGTGCCGGCCACCTTGGCCTGTAAAGTCGATGCCAAATGCCCACACAACGGGAATGTCCTTCTCTGGGTTGCTGACAGGGAGGCCCTGAGACGCACGAGATGCGCGATATCTAGTGGTCGATCCTGCCAGCTTCATGATGCCCTCAAGAGCGTTTCCGCGATCAGACATGCTGTTGCTGCGCATGGTGAACCGTTTGGCTTTGACCTTCTGTGGAATGCCATGTCATGCCATGCCATCCAGTACAATCAGCAGGCGATCAAGCAGCGTGGCGGCCATGTCAATGGGCATCTAGAAACAGAGAAAACGTACCCGTGCATTGAGGAATGGCGTGCAGTACGCATGGCAGCGCAGATCCCAAAAGGCTCTCTCGCCTGCTGAGACGCCTGGATCGGCATGCTTTGCTGTCTTGAATGCAATGGCCTCATGGACGTCGGTCGCCTTGGCATATCGATTGTTGAGCCTGGCGCAAGAGACGGGCACTGTGAGTTGATCTGGTCAAGAGTGCACGTGGCAGAGTCATTGCATGCATACCACCGCTGAAGGCTGTGCTCGGCTCGTGCCATGCCAGAGGCGAGCACGTAGTTGGATTCGAGCGTATACGAAAAGTCTCTGAGATCGACCAAGATGCTGGACGCGCCATACAGGTACCGCTCGCCCCAGTCAAAGCTGACAACGCGAACAAAGTCCTTGTCGGCGAGCAGCTTGTTGGCATCAGCAACATTGGGCAGTCGCTGGGATGCATTAAAGTTGCGCTGAGCCTGCCATGCCATGACATGAGTGAAGAATGCACAATGCATGTGCACCAATGCGCGAGGTAGCATGCAAGTGGCTTACAGGATTGGTCGCTTTTGGCCTGGTGGCTGACGGGTTGGCTGGATTGGCGGCTGTGGATGGCATGTCAGTCGGTGTGGACAACAAGTGCGCGTCTGGATTGGCACAGCAACTCACATTTGCAATCCATGTGGTCAGGCTCAATAAATTGACCATTCAAGGCATTAAGGATGCCAACAGCAGCATCAGCAAGACTGGGCTGCTGGGCTGGAGACGCCGCGTTGGGACCTGCAGATCAAGGCGGCAGTCAGAATCCATGTGTGCACCAAAGCATCCAAGCACAGCACATACTGCGAGGCGACTCTGGACGGTCTGTGCGGCAGTCCAGTGCCAGCTGATAGACCATGTATCCATCCGTCATGATGCTGCCTTGTCTGATCACTTGCTTTGAAGCCACCAGAGGCTGAGAATCAACCGCGGCCTCATCACCTTCAGCCTGTGTTGGAAGGCGTCGATTCTTGGGGCGGAGGCCAGGCAGGAGGATGTCGAGGATGGCCAGCTCCTTGCTATTGCTGAAGGCCGTTTGGATGTCGTTGTTAGTCGACTTGAGAGTCAACGTGCCATCTTTGCAGTTTTGGGTAAAGGTGGAGTGTCAGCATCAAATAGCATTGACGTGGCATAGACACATGCAACTTACCAACTGCGGCCAGGAGCTCCTCTTGCAATGCTTGGAGGACAGGATCGCGCTTGCCATTCATGCGATCCCTTTGCTGCCCCACCACCGCCCAGAAGAGGGTGGCCTCGGTGATGAGGACAAAAGGATCGCGGCTGGCTGGTTGCGGGCAGAGCTTCATCACTGAAGTGCCAGCGAGCTTGAGGAGTTGGTAGAACCGTCCAACGTCCGATGTTGACATGCTGCGCACAATCGCCTGAATCGGATGCAGCTCTTGCGGGATCTCGATGGCGTCCCCGTCCTGTGCGGCTGGTGGTGTGTCCTGCGAGGCATCCGTGGCGACAGGGGCAGTAGTCTCATCCTTTTGCCTCTTGGATGTACTGCCATCAGTGGCCAGCAGTAGCTGTGATGCGGTCCGCTTGAGACTTGGGGCGGGAGGAGCGACATCCTGAGCGGCGTCCATGGCGTCGTCCGTGGTGGCATCCTGAGCAGCATCCTGAGCAGTGTCCTGAATGGCGTCCTGAGTGGCGGCATGCCTGGCAACCTTGGTGGTCTCGACAGTCGCGAATATGGCATCAACCCATGCTGCAATCTGCTCAGAAGTCGCAGCAGGCATTGCTCTCTGGGCTGCGACCAATGCCAGCTTTGACCGGTTCTCGATGAAGTGCTTGGCGAGTGTGCCGCACACCTCCCTCACCAGGTTTTTGAATATGTCGCCGCTCGCGGTCAGCAGGGTGTTGGCAAGCCGATAGGGCACAGCTGCCTGCTGTGCATCAGCCCGTTGTGTGTTGTCTGGGTGTGAGCTCGACCACCATCTGGTCGGATGCCGCGCGCCTGCCTTCCACTCGGCCTTCCGTGCGTCGTTCTTGGTCGTGCCCTTCTGCCGCGCGTCGTTCTTGGTCGCGTTGGCTCTCTTGGTCGCGTTGGCCTGCAACGTGCTTGGCGTCCAGCAACGATGGATCATGAGCTGGGCAATGGTCACGAGCCAAGCATTGAGCTGGAGCATGGTGGACTGCGGCTGCTCCATCCCGCTTCCAGTCAACACATATGACACGTGCCGGAAGAGGGATGCCATGGACGACTCATCCGTCGTGATGATCGAGAGAATGTCATCTGGTGTTGGCACTGCCAGTGCTGGTGGTGGTGGTGCTGCTGCTGCTGGCTGCTCAGGCTTGCCGTGATCATCGGGCACAGCTGGCTGGGATGCAAGTGGTTGATCGTCGGGCTGCTTGGCAGTGTCATGCTCGGGCGACTCGGGCGACTCGAATGTACAGCACTCGAGTGTTGTACCCTTTGCCAGTTTCACTGGGTGCCCAAAGCGACGTTCCTGGCTCGTGTGGTTGTATCGACTCCGTCCGTACATGGCCCACGCAGTGATGCCCTCGCGAAGGGTGAACCGGCCAGACAGGAGCTCTGCCTTTGTTACACCACCAAGGCCCTTGATGGCGTCCTTGTCACCGAGGTCGTCAAGTTGCTTGAAGTCGACATCCAGGAAACAGTACCGCGTTGTCTGGCCATCGAGCCAGCCGTAGACATGGTACTTGGGCGGTAGGGGTGCGTCTTGATTGAGCTCGAGTAGCTCTTCGAGGATGGCGCCGATGATGACGAGGCCGGCATGTCGTGCACCGACGGTAAACGAGTGCACCCTTGCGACGACGTCCTGGGAGAGCAGAGGACGCGTCCAACCTGCCAATGACCTGATGGCATGAACGCCAAAGATCGGGGCACTCTGCGGGCCACTGGACAGCATGTCCTGAGCACCATGCCAGCCAACATGTCAGTAAATGCAAAGCCATACATGCATGCAGGCAGGCAGAATGGTGATCCTAAATTGTACCTCCAGCTCCACTCTCATGCTACGATGGTCAGGTGTGTCTGCAGCAGGTGGATCAGGTGCGTCGGTGGTGGGATGGCCGGGCGCGTCCGCAGCTGGCTGTTGATCATCGCCGCTGGTGACTGAAGCAGGCTGTTGATTGTCGCTGGCGGTGGCCGCAGAGAGCGTCATGGGTGCCCCTGACATGAGGCGTCCCCCCTTTCTGTCAACCCGACCTTGTGCCACTCGTGCTCCATCTTTGCGTCTGCAAACCCCACACATGTCAGCAAGCATGCCCAAGGCACATGGCACAGTGTACAACACTCACGTCTGCTTCGGGCCCACTGGTTGGGTGTGGCGGTCTTGCCGGCGTGCACCCTCCTTGTTCCTGTTGATGGCCTTGTCTGCCGCGGCCTTGGCAGCTTGCTTTTCGCGCTTCTGCTTGTTCGCAGCCTCCTGTTGCTTGGTGATTCGGCGTCGCGCCTGTGGAGGTTGGATGCACGATCAGCAATGCATTCCAAGTGCACACAATGCACACGCAAGCAGCAATGGAACACCAGAACTGACCGTTGTCTGGATGTCTGCATTGTGATTGAGATACAAGATCTTGCGGTCTGCTTGATCAGCCTGGCCGTCGGCGGATGGTGGTTCTTGCTCGGGCAGCTTGGGCAGTTGAGCCTCCTGTCAAGTGGAACAATGAGTGATCGTGCCAAGTCATTGCATGCACACACAGCCAGTGAAGATGAAGACGCACCATGGCTTGCTTGATGATGGACTCTAGCAAGTCAATGGCCGCTTTCAGCTGCTCGCGGCGTGTCACTGGTTGGCCATCTGTGAGGCTTCTCAGTTCGTTCAGCCTGTCTGCGGCCTTGTTGCAGATGTCGGCAGCGGTCAATGGGGAACCGCCTCGGGTGATGCCTTGCCTTGATGCTTGACTTGCTGCGTGGCTTGCTGTGAGTCTTTCTGCGCATCTGTTTCTGGAATAGCACCGTTCAGCAAAGAAGGTGCTGTCAGTACACGAGTTGGCATAATCCCAATGCAAGCAGTACGTACGCGGTGTCGATAGGTGGCGGTGTGGTTTGCATGGACGATTGACAATCTTGCCCAACTGCTTCTTCATCCTTTCGGCAGCGCCCTGTACAATGAGCAGTGGATTGAGTTTGACAGGTCCAGGCGAGGAGTGCACATGCATCAGAGACATGCAGCAACTTACATGTCCATCCCAAACAGCCTGATCGACTGGCTCGAGCGTCGCGCGTACTGTCGCTGCTTGAGACTGCTCATGGACAATCCGTAACAGTTTCGAGCTTGCCGACCTGCTGATCTCGGCCAGAAGATCACGGGCAGCAACACTGTCTGGCATGCCAGCGAGGCAATCTGCTGTGTACTTGAGGACGCAGTCAGAGCGATTGGGCAGTTCTTGATCTCGTCCAAAGCTGCATCCATCTCCCTCGTGTTGAGAATGTTGATGCCAAGCCGTTCGACGTCCTCCAGAGTCAGATGTACGGCGATCGAGTTGGGGTTGTGTTTCTGTGACTTGGGGTGAACAAGAACGCAGCCGTCATGTAGCTGGCATCTGCATCACGATCCAACAATGACATCAAAATAGGAGCATAAGTCAGTAATGCGAGAACCCGCAGAGATCACATGCATACATACCGTTCTTGGGGCGTGGTGGTTGTGTTGGCAGCCTGGCTGCTGTCATTTCCACGTAGCAATGGATGGTCAGTATGGTGCTATGCATGCAAATGCATCCACAATGCAGCGTCCTGACCGGTCAAGCAAAGACTTGCCTTGGCACTGGCGTGGTGGATTGACTGCTGTTGCCAGTCTGGGCGACGACCGTGTTGGCGAAAACCCCGGATTCCTCGTGAAGGATGAAAACGGCAAAGGCGTTCAGGAAAGTTTTGGCAAGAGCCACGCCTCCAACCTTCAGCAGGTCGTTGTAGTACGCGAATCCGACAGTGTACGCGAAATCCATGGCCTCATATGATCGTGAAGGAGCGCACAGAAGTCGGCCGGATTCTTGAAGCCGTGCTTGCGCACCGCGGCGTCAAACTGCTTGTTAACGAACTTGACGGCAGCAGCAATGCCTGCAAGATGATGTGAGTGGCAACACGAGTTAGTCAACACCACAGGATCGATGACAACACAGAGCATGAAGCCAGGAATCGCACATACCTCGCCCGTAACAATCGTGATAGTCGTTTTTTGACATGGCGGCGACCAGTTGGCAAGCGCCTGGGAAATTCCGCAATCCCAGGGCAGCTGCAATGGTCGCAATGCCCTGGTGATTGTATGTGTGGATATTGGTGGCGCGACCGCGGTACATGCGCATCGTGATCACAGGACAACGTCCGGCACAGTGGAAAATGATGTCCGAGTCGTTGGCAATCACCGCCATGGGAATGCTGCTGTTGTGAGATGCAGATTGTCAGCCATCAATCACAACAGACAGATATCATGGCGATCTGTACCTTGGCTGGCTTGCATACTCGGCAGCGTCGCGTGCAATGCAAACGTCGGCCTCGTGGGCACACCAACAGACCCTATGCGGGAAGTGGGTCCAAGCAGCATCTTGAGAGCCTCGGCAATGTGGCCCTTATGGTCGCGTGTCAACGTGAATGAATGGAGGAGGGCTTGCAGCTCTTTTCTGCAACATCGACTGTTAGTTAGAATCGCATCATGCAACACAAAGCAGGGAACTTGCATTTCTAGCTGTCTAAACCCTTGATTGGTTGCACGTTTGGCAAAGAACTGCTGGACCTTGGCCGCTGCGCGCAAGACGCTCAAGGCGCGGCTGGTATGCGCCTGCTGCTTGATGCCAGAGTCGCCGTGCTGGCCATCGACATGGAAGATGATGATCCGGCTGTCGCCGACTGACTTGAGGAATGCCTCAAGGATGGGTGCGACGATTGCTAGCCACTCACCAATGGACGATGGCAGCTGAAGTGCGGCTGCTGCTGCGAGCTGCGGGTAGAACACACTCAGCACATCAACAAGAATGATGATGATGCTGGGTGCGGCTGGCTGATGAGGCTGGTGCTGTTGATGAGGCTGGTGCTGTTGATGAGGCTGGTGCTGTTGATGAGGCTGGTGCTGTTGATGAGGTGCGGCTGGTTGATGAGGCTGGTGCTGTTGATGATGAGGCTGGTGCGGCTGGGTGGCTCCGAATGCCACGTCCAATGCATCGGACACCTTGTCGTCGGGGGGTATTGCGACGCTGCAATACCCCTTCTTGGATACTTGGCCGAATCCAGTGATTCCCATGCTGTGTCAAGGCGAGTGGCGGGGGCGTCAGCATGTGGCAGTGAAGAGTGTGTCTGCAAGAAAACATGCGGCAAGAAAGCACGTGGCAGCGGCAAAACAGAATGGGCGGCAGCGGCGAAACAGAGCGTGCGGCAGCGGCGAAACAGAATGGGCGGCAGTGGCGAAACAGAATGGGCGGCAAGGAGTGGGACGTACTGTGGCAGTCGTGGGCTGATGACGAGGTCTTGGGCAGACGGTAGTTGTGGGCTGGTTGTCTTGGGAGGCGGTAGTTGTGGGCTGATGAGGTCTTGGGCTGTGAAGAGCGTGGCAGGCAGGGGCATAGAACAGCGTGACGGTCAGTACCAGCAAGCACTTCTACTTCCAGCAGTGCATCGGTGCAGCCTGCTGTCTGCCGCTCAGTTGCGCTGCATACACACGTCCCTCTCCAACACACGCCCACGCACGCACACACACACACACGCCCACGCCCACACACACACACAGACACACCTGTCAGCGGCCGTGGGTGGTGCGAAGTGCAACAAGGCCTGTTTGTCGGTTTGGGTGGAAATACAGCGACACCCATATCCACTATTATCGCACCAGATCCACCTGCCACGTGGCAGCTTGGCCCATTTGTCCGCTCGGTCGGCCACTTTGTTTGCCCGCTTCCCTGTGCCCATTGTGCCCGTCGGAACCATCCGCCCGTCGGAACCATCCGCCCGCCAGCTGCCACTGTGTCGTCGCCCATGTTCTGCTCGCTGTTGATGGCGCGCATTTGGGCAAGTGCCGCGACCAGATCTGGGCTCGACCAATCACAGCGATCCCACCACCAGTGGCAGTGGTGCTCTGGCGACAGAGTTGGAATGGACGAGCAACAGCCACCACATGCCGCCGTGCACCAGCAGGACGACATGGATGCAGCAGCCACCACAGAGCCAGCTCCCAGTCAAGCAGACCCACAGGTCATTGACCCAACAGGGAAGTTTCTGGACTACGGCTTGTGCTTCCACCGCGACAACGGTTCATTCGAAAGCATGACACTGGTGGACAAGAAGAACCAAATACATTCGCTGTTGCCACTCGTCAAGCTCACAGATGGCCCGCGTAAAGGCGTACTATGCATCCAGCCGTCTCGCCTCCCCTTGGTTCTGACAAGCTTTGTGCCAAGACGACTTAACAACAACGTCCCTGCTTTTGCCATCAAGACGAGCCTTGGCGGCCGTGAAGTATGGGTGGTGCCTCTTGACAGCATCGACAAGCTTCTCGTCATGCTCCCATGCCTCGAAGATCCCAGCAATCCTGACATCGTGATGCATGGCGTTGCATCCTGATCCCTCGTTCAAGAGCAGCGTCCTCCAACTCCTTGAGCACTATGCAAAGTACTGCGATCATCACAAGGTAAGTCTGATCACCCACAACGCACAATAAGCAGTGCAATCACTCCAAACCTCACACGACAGTTTGCCGAGACGAGTGTCTTTGCAGCAGCCAACAACCAGAATCTGGGCATGCTTGCGACACTTGATCCAAATGCAGAGCTTGCAGTCCCAGAAGGAGCGACCTTTACGCACCTGTATGGTCGCGCGCTTACGTCCTATCCCGTGGAGCAAGTAAGCTGACAGGCATGCAGACAACACACTATCCTTGACAATCAGCACTAACCATTGCATGCAACACAGCTGTTTAACGCATGGCGAGACAGTTTACGACGGACTGGAAAGGGCCGGAATGACAAGTCAGATCTGGAAGAGTTCATGTCAGTCGCACGACAGATGCAACTCATCTTCAAGATCAGGTCGATGGACGTCAAGCAGCGCGGATTCCTTGTTGAGCCATCCTCCAAATGCCGGTAGGATATTCTCATAGGATGTGTATGCACTGATCGCACAGCAGACTAACTGCACAAACAGCACATACACAACCTACGAAAGTCATACAATATCTTTGTATGGGGCCTCATCAGCGATCCCGTCCGGAAAGAGTATGCTGTCTACACAAGGCAGCCAGGACAGAGGTTGAGAAACGTGTGAGCAATGCAACCAAAGGCCGTACAAGTGTATCGCCTCGACAGTTCTCAAAGTCAGATCAATCCAAGCGCGATGCCTTACAGCAGCTCGATGATACGCGGCAGCTCAACGATACGCCGAGTGATCCATCCATGACCTTGTTGGTGAGCTCGTCTGCCTCTTGTGCGATGGCTGTCAACAGTTGCGACTCTGTTGACACTGTGTGCCTTGACAATCTCGACGACGACAAGGACCTTGCAGGCGAGCCTGGACAGCCAACCGTTGCTGTAGCTGCCACGCCAACAGCCAGCCGCCAAAGAGCGTCAAGCAAGCGGAAGACACCAGCTACAGCAGATGCCAGTGCGTCTGTGTCGGCTGTGACGTTGGCCGTTCGGACATTGCAGCAGGCAGCCCCAGCAGCACACACAAGTGCGCCGGCTGGAGGCAGAAGGCCAACAGCCGCAACAGGCAATGGCAGGACAGTTCTTGGTGACACTACCAACACGCAACCAACTGCTGCCCCTTGGACAGGCTCGGCAGTCCACAGGTCAGTCAAAGCGACCACGGTTTGAGAAGGCATCGACTGCAGACCGCTCAGAGTGACTGGGAATTCGGACAAGAATATGAAATTGGATTCAAAAAGTCTGAAAATTGGATGCCAAATTGAACAAAATTCGAGGCAAACCAGCCGACCAATCAGGTGCCGGCACCCGCTTGCCAGGCTGACGATGCAGCTGAGCGACACAGTATTTATGGCGGGCACGGTCACGTGACTGGTGGCTGCGCAGCCGAGAACGAACAGACGCGGCTGTGGCGGGCGACGTGGCCATGCCCTGCAACTGACCAACTCGAGAGTCTTTGACATGTGCGGTATCTTTGCGGCTTTAGGCGTCGACAACGTGCAGGCCTTCCGCGTGCGGGCCACGCAGCTTGCCAAAAAGTGCGCCGATGCTATGCTATGCTATGCTATGCCCTTCTGCTATGCTTACTCCTGCCTTCACCTGCCGGCTTGCACATCTGCGACTGACTCTTGCACTTGAACCCACTCGCCATGCAGAGTGCGCCATCGCGGCCCTGACTGGTCGGGCGTCAAGGTGTCGGGCAACAATATCCTGTGCCATGAGCGTCTGGCCATTGTCGGCGTAGGCAAGTCGGCCTGCCTGCACGTCTGCCTGCACGTCTGTCTCACGCCCTTGGATGCGATGCCATACGATGCCATACGATGCCATACGATGCCGTGCGATCAGACTCTGGCGCTCAGCCGCTGGTCAACGCCAAGGGCACGATCATCCTGGCCGTCAACGGCGAGATCTACAACCACGTCACCCTGCGCAAGATGCTCAAGAACGACCACACCTTCCTGACCAAGTCCGACTGCGAGGTCATCTTGCACCTGGTGCGTCTCACGCCGGCCGTCTGTCTCACAGCCATGCGGCATCCCGTCTGTCTGCCGCTGTCTGTCGCTGTCTGTCGCTGTCTGCCTCTGTAGCAACCGGCCCTTTCCCGCCCTTGCTGGTTGGTGCCTCCGCGCCACTGGACGAGAGGCCGCCATCGATGCCGCCATCGATGACATCGTCGAAGCCACCTCTGGTGCCGATGCTTGCCCAGCGACGGCCCAGCGACGGCCGAGCGACTGCTGCTGCTGCTGCTGCTGCTGCTGCTGGTCTTTGCGCCGCCATCTCTGCCACCATCGCCATCCATCTTTGCATGTGTCACTGACGCTGGAATCCCTCGCCAACCGATGCACGTTTCACGTGTTATTTGCACATCGTGTTCACCGCCACGGTGCTTTCACTGCCATGCCACGGCATCTCCTGCCATGCGTGCATCTCAGTGGGAAGAGCTCGGCCCAGCCATGATGCCGTACATTGACGGCATGTTCAGCTTTGTGCTCTACGACTCGGTCAAGGACGTCTTCTTTGCCGCCCGCGACCATGTCGGCATCACCACGCTCTACCAGGGCTGGCGCTCGTCGGACAACTCGGTCTGGTTCGCTTCCGAGATGAAGTGCCTCAACGAAGACTGCGATCGCATCATCGCCTTCCCGCCCGGCCACTACTACCACTCGGCCACCAAAGAGCACGTGCAGTACTACAACCCCGAGTGGTTCTCGCACATCTCCAAGGGCTTTCCGGCAATCGAGGACGAGCAGACCGTCCTCTCGGCCGAAGAGGATGCCGCCATGTACAAGGCTCTCCGCACGGCTCTGGAGAACTCGGTCAAGAAGCGCCTCATGTCTGAAGTCCCCTACGGCGTCCTGCTCAGCGGTGGTCTTGACTCGAGTCTGATCGCGTCCATTGCAATGCGTGTCCGTCGTGCAGAGGCGGACCACACGGCAGACGACGACGACATGAGATGTAAGTCTGTTCAGTGTCAATCTCGCTGGGATCGCGTCTGCACACACCTCTGACTGACCGGCCGACTGACTGGCTGACTGGCTGGCTGACTGATGCATTGCAGCTGCATACTCGTCTGTGGCTGCCTGGCCCACGCTCCACTCGTTCTCGATTGGTCTTCCTGGCTCGCCCGATCTGATTGCCGCTCGCAAGGTTGCCGACTTCCTCCACACGCTGCACCACGAGTATACCTTTACTGTCGAGGAGGGCATTGATGCCATCTTTGACGTCATTCACCACCTCGAGACGTACGACGTCACGACGGTGCGTGCCAGCACACCCATGTACCTCTTGTCGCGCAAGATCAAGGCCATGGGTGTCAAGATGGTTCTGTCTGGCGAGGGTGCCGACGAGATCTTTGGCGGCTACCTGTACTTCCACAACGCCCCCTCGGCACAGAGCCTGCACCACGAGTGCATCTCGCGCATCCAGAACCTGCACACATCCGACAACCTCCGCGCCAACAAGTCCACCATGGCGTGGGGTCTCGAGGCACGCGTGCCGTTCCTGGACCGCCAGTTCCTGGACGTTGCGATGCTCAAGGTGCCTGGCAACCACAAGGTCAGCAAGCGTGCGCCGTACAACCACCCCATGGAAAAGTACGTGCTTCGCAAGGCGTTTGATACGCCCAACGACAAGTACCTGCCCGACGATGTGCTCTGGCGCCAGAAGGAGCAGTTCTCGGACGGCGTTGGATACTCGTGGATTGACTCGCTCAAGGACCACGCCGAGAAGACAATCTCGGACGAGGCGCTTGCTGGTGCGGCTGCCCGCTTCCCTCACGACACGCCCATGACCAAGGAGGCGTTCTGGTACCGCGAGATCTTTGACGCGCACTTTCCGCAGGCTGCGTGTCTCGAGAGTGTCGTTCGCTGGATCCCACGCAAAGACTGGGGTGAGTTGCCTTGGGTCGTATGCATTTGGCTTGTACAGTGACTGACTGTCCATGTGTGATGATGGTGGCAATGATTACAGGTTGTGCCGAGGATCCCTCGGGACGTGCCCAGAAGGTGCACCAGGCTGCCTACGAGTGATGTGCATCTATTATCAACGCGTACTCGATCGCTGCTCTCCCCTTCTTTTTGCAATCAGCACGGCAAGTGTCTTGCGGCCCAGACACAATAAACGGCTCAGCTCGGTTTATTATCTCTGCCAATACCACCACGGCCACCACCGCTTGAGCATGGCGGTAGCCTTCAGCTCTGCCTATGACACGTCGCTAAAGAACCGGATGCGGCCGTCCTGGCATGCCGTCACCATCTCGCGCCGTCCCGGATGAAAGTCGACTTCGAGCACAGGTGCACCGTGATTGCCGCGCGTCTTCCCAGCAACGAGTCCCATGCGCACATCATACAGGTACGCGTGATGGTCCTCTGAGCCCGTGCCCACATACAGCCCGCACGGCGACAGAGCGCACCGCACTTGCATGAACCGGTTCACGTGGCCGTGCATCTGGAGCGCAGGGCCAGTCGGTATCCGCGTGTCCCACAGCTTGATGCCGCTATCCATGAGCCCCGAGCTCGCAAACACGTTATCAAACACACCGCCAGGCGTCCATGGCCCGCCACCACCACCACCACCGTGGCAGCCATCACTGTCAGCGTCAAAGTCCACGCCAGCGTCGGCGTCGGCGTCGGCTGGCGGCGACCGGTGGTAGTCCCAGCAAGCGATCCAGTGCACGCCGCGCGTCGAGGTGACGTCTGACCACTCGGCGGCGATTTTGCCGCCCACGGCCATGTCCCACAGACACAGGCGTTTGTCCGACGTGGCCGTGACCACGTAGCGCGATGCCTGCGAGTGCGGCGTGGACATGGCCGTCACGGTGTGCGCGTCCGTGTGGGTGACGTCCAGGATACACGTGGCACGGTTGGGCGACGACGATGCCCGCGACAGGGACAATGGCGACGACGACGACGACGACGACGAGGATGAGGTGATGTACGAGGACGACTGGTAGATGGTCGATGGATCGGTGGGCTGCAGCGTGTACTGGTGCATCTGGAGACGCGGGCCGGTGGTGGTCACCAGAAACTGCGAGTTGTAAAAGAACCGCGCGTGGGAGATGCCCGGCGTTGATGTGCTTGCTGCTGGCGTTGCCAATGGCACACTGCCGCGCTTAGGTGTTGCGATCGACAGCCGTTGCTGGGCTGTGGATGTTGACGAGGGGGCTGGCCGGCCGGTGATCACCAGCAGTGGATCAGAGCGGTCCGTGCCCCACAACCGTGCTCGGCCGTCGCCACATGTTGTCAGGATAATGTGGCCAAGGTCCTTGATGGGCGATGTCCGCCACACGAGATCCGTCACCATGCCATCGTGGCCCTGAAAGTCGCGCAATGACGATCCAGATGCACTCATGGTCGCCGACGGCCCCGAGCGATAGAACCTTGCACACTTGTCGGCACCTCCCGTGCCAAGCAGCCTGCCGGACGGATGGTACCGCACACACGTGACGGCCGACGAGTGCGGGACTGCCGATATGACGGGCCGCGCAATCGGCTCAATGAGCAGGCCGCCTTCGGCTGGATAGTCGTTCCACTGGCTGCCGGCACCTGACGCTGCAGATGCCGACACCGACTTGAGCGGCTTCAGCATCGACGGCCCGCCCGAAAACATCTTGGTGACGCGCGGCCCTTGCGAGTATCCCGACGACTTGATCTTGGTGCGGAACGTGACGGGCTTGTCCATGACGACGTTCTTGGCAGTCCCGACTGGCCTGGCAGCCGATCCAGTCACCGACATGGACGACGGTACGAGCTTGCCCGGCGCAGAGCCCTTGATGGTGCTAGCCACCGCCAGCGCGTGCATGCGTGCCGAGTACGACATGGTCTGCTGGTCTCGTTTGGCGACAGCCCTTTCAGCCGCAACCGCCTTGGACGCGACGGCCTTTGCGAGAAACGAGTTGGGCGGCACGATCCTGTCTGGCTCGCCAAAGAGTGACAGGTGGGAGCCATGGGCCGAGTGTCGCTGGGATGCGGATCCTGCGCTGCCTGGCCCCGACGAGTCGGTGTCGATGCAGTCGCGGAGTGCGCGCTCGACGTACATGGGCAGCGCCACGCCGTCTGGTCGCTGGTCAGACTCGAACAGGATAGGCACTTGGCTCATCTCGTGGATGCCCATGACCGAAAGCTGCCTCATGCAGTCGTTGTACACATTGTCCACCCACTGTCGGCCGATAAGGTTGTCTTCCACGGCCATGCGGACTTGATCAGACAGCAGCCCGTTTCCAGAAACGACTGGTGCTGACGGCGACCACGATCGAGACGCTGCTGAGTGGGATACCGGCCGCGGTGTCGCTGTCGGTGACGATTCGTGGATGCGGAGCAGAGTGACCTGGCCAGAGAGGGCATGCGTGATGGCAACCGAGACGCACTGCCACAGGCCTGTCGGTTGTGCAAACGCGACTGTATGTGCCATTGGCAGCGCGTCGAGTGACACGCTCGTTTCTGAGGACAGAGATGATGCTGATGGGGTCTTGTTGTTGCTGACACTGGAGCGAGTGCTTGTGCGAGCACCTTCCCTGTAATCCAGATGGCTGCTGCTGCTGTGATTTTCAAACAACTCCATGCTAGCTGCGGCTGTGAGTAGTCAAAGATGTGAAGGACGGCATAAGAGTTGGGATCCAGGATGCAGATCAGCGTCGGGCACGCGACAAACAGCCGCGATAGGACTCCAACCGAGCTCTGACTTGCACGCCCTGCGGGCATGTGTGGATAGTACAGGCTCAGGATACACAGGGCGTGGTCCACACTACTGTCGCAGTCGATTTGTCCAGGCAGTCCGCCCGACGACGTCCGTTGTGACTGCTGCTGCTGCTGCTGGTCAACTGGCCGCCGCCAGATGGGCAGGCTGCTCACGATGCGCACGCCGTTGGCATCCACTGATCCAGACTCGACGCTCGCATTCTGGCCTGCATCTCTTGCATCGGTCCACTTCCGCACGACAGCGTCCATGTCGAGAGATCGCAGCAGCCGCGGCTCGCATCGCAGCGTCGGTCCGTGCGATGTGGGGTCGTAGAACCGCACCATGCCGTCTTCAGAGCCCAGCACAAAGATGGGCTTGTGCGTGTCGAACGCGATGGCTGTGAGCGGGCTTGGCGACACGATCGATGAGCTGTAGATGCATGCCGGCTCAGCATAGTCCCACACTGTATCGTTGGTTCAGGATGAGTCAGTGTCGGCTGGCTGGCTCGTTGCAAGAGGCAAGATGCAAGATGCAGACGCCAAGGCAGACCTTTGAAGGTGCGATCTTCAGAGATGGTCAAGATCCAGTCGCGGCCGGCCGGGTTGGAGGCAGCATCAAAGAACTCGCAGGCAGTGACTCGCGCCGTGTGGCCGGTCAGACAGACAGCGTCCCTGGTGTCGACGTGGACAACGAGCACAGCATCGCCCATGCATCCGGCAACGTGCGTGTCGCGGCCGTTGGAGGCCAGATGGTGGATTGGGGCGGCTGTCTGCTGGAGCAGGCTGTGCGTGAACTCATCGTGCAGACGCGGCGGCTGGTGATGCGAGGCAGGGTGGCGGGCGAGGAAGGACGGTGCGGGATCGGCAGACAGCGAGTGCGTCCACATGCCCAGCGACGACCGCGAAGCGACAAAGAGGCGGAGCGGCCGCATCGAGCGTCCAAACTTGGCAACGAGGATCGGCTCACTGCTGCTGCTGCTGCTGCTGCTGCCAGACTGGTGATGGGCCGCGGCGTTGCCGGACGTCGGAGATGCGCCAGCAGGGGATGCGGCGCCGTGCCGATGCAGCCTGTTGTCGGGCCTGGACAGCAGCAGCGAGCGGCGGTCCTGGAACAGCCGCTCGGCCAGGAACAGGTCCATCGACGGCTGCGATATGCGGTGCCGGTGCAGCGATGGCGGTGGCGACGATGACGACGACACGCACACGGCTTCGGGGCAGATGTCGGCGACGACCGGCAGCGTGGCCGGCAGCTGGCCCGCCAAGACGGCCTGGAACGAGCAGCCGGCTGCTGCTGCTGCTGCTGCTGCTGCTGCTGCTGCTGTGGTCGACGGCGGCGGCGTCGATGTTGGCTGCTTGGGCCTCCGCCTCGGCTGCGCCTTTGATGCCCTTGCGGCACTTGCGGCACTTGGATGGCCGCTGCTCACAAAGGCCAGCGACATGCTCGATGCCAGTGCGTTCGGACTCGGGGTGGTGGAAGTTCCGGAAAGCCGGACGCGATCAGGCGATGTTGGAGATGACGCGCGCAGTGGAGCCAGCACACGCATGGCGAGAGCGTTGAGAAGATGCGCAGTTCAAGCACGCGTCGCTGGAGTTTTCCGCGTTGACTCGAGCTGCAAGACAACACGCCAGTTGACGGTCATGGCCAAGGACAAGAAGGCCGGCAAGGACAGGAGCGGCCTGGATCTTGGCGGCAGCATGGAAGACCCGCTGCTGGCAGGCGGCAAAGGCAAGACAGCCAGCCGCGAGCGGCGTCGCAGCTGTTGTCTGCAGGGATGCGCCTTGCTTTGCTCACCACAACACCGCGCTGATGCTGCTATCCCTGCTGTTGCTGCTGTCGCCAACATGGAACGTGGCAAACAGGCAGTCCGGCAGCCCCGACCCCTAAAAAGGACGCACAAGGAGCAGCAGCAGCAGAACCAACGCCGTCGGCACCAGTCGTTCAGGCACCGCAGATTGTGAGCATGCCTGCTGCTTGCTCCTGGTCTGTACCGTCGACCATGACACCAACTGACGAGCGTTTTACGTGAATGGCACGCCAACAACGCACAGCTCGCGTCGCTGCCACTGCAGATTCTCATTCACTTCAACTCGTTCATCTACCCTCCGCTGTGGATCCTGACGCTGGCATTGCTCATCTACAAGGGTGAGTGTCGTCGAGTGGCCATGACTGAATTTTGCACTTCTGATGGGCATCCATCTCCATGGGCAGGCACCGTGTTTCCGTATGCAACGGCTGCATACCCGCTGGAAGTGTTTGCCTTGTTTCCATGGGCAGCCATCGAGGCATCCCGCTTGTTTCTTGGTGAGTGGCGGCACGAGCAAGTGCTCATGGAGAGCCAAATGATCACGCACTGTTTGTCTGACACGGCATCGCCGTGCCACAGGAACAAGAGGAACAAGACAGAGGAAGCAGGCCCAGTGGCCATCTTTCTCGTTCTGACGGTCATGGCGTGCTTCATCCATCTCTTTTATCTGCTCTGGCAGAGCTACGTGTACGTCCATGATGCACGAGAGAGATGAAACGACGGCCGCGAGATCTGGCTGACACGGACTTGCAGGCTGTTGTTTGACGTGATCCTCAACAGTGTGAGCCTTGGGCTCATTCTGGGCGAGCTGATCACTGGCATCATGCTGATTGCCAATCTTGCGAAAGCGGGATAGGCCGAGACTCCGAGACTCCAAGAATCGATTGGATGCGTTGGAGCCTGGACAGGAGAGCGGAATGAACAAGACCCACTTGGATTTTATCTACCAAAGAACGAGACAAAGCTGATGAACGACACTGCTGCACCAACACATGCGCCTTGCCAAAACGCCATAGATGACATGGACGACGGTGCCGGTGCCTTTGGTGCCAGCTTGGAAGCATCCTGCTGTCCATCGGCAGTCGCCTTTGAGAAGCGCGTGTGATCATCATTGGGACTATGCTGCTCCTTTGACCCTTCTAGTGCCAATGCGGCAGGTGTCAGCGATCCGCCCAAGATGAGCTGCAGCTGCTCGCCAAGAGCGGCACGGTCACGCTCAGACGTCTCCATGATGATGGCAGCGACCTCGCGCTTCAGGTTCTCCTTCTTGCGCGGCTCAACGTAGAACTGGATGACCATGAACAGCACAAAGTGCGTGGAGATGAGGCCCCATGTCCACCACGTGCTCGCTTGCCGGATCTTGTCCGAGAACATTTGCTCCTCAACGTACCGCTCGCGGATCTCACTGTCCAGCCCCAAACAGGAATGATGTGATGCAGCGTCAGTCAGCCGGCCGGCCGGTCGTCTGGAAACGAGACAGCAGGACGCAGACCAACGCACGAGAGAAACTCGACTTGGTTCTTTTCAAAAATCTCCGTGGCCGACTTGTACGAGGCCTGGGCAGTCGTCTCCAGCTGCTCGAGCGACAGATCGCGGCGGTACAGCTCGGTGAACCGCGTAATGTCCGTGTCTGTCCAGCTGTCCTTGCGCTGCAGGAGCGAGTTGAGCTCGCGCTGGCATTTCCGCCGCTCGTCGATCGTCTCTTCAAAGAACAGCTTGGCGCGGCGGGCCTCCTCCTTTGACTTTTCGAGACGATCGCTGTGCTCCATGACACGCAGCTTGCGGCGCTCGACGACCTCGTAGCCCGTGAGCTGGTTGAGAATGTTGGAGGCGTTCTTGAGGTGGTCTGCGAGCGAGTCTTGGCTGGTCGAGAGCCGCGAGCGGACGTTTTGGATCCACGGATCGAGCTGCTTCAGCACCGCCTGCCGCTGGTCGTTCCAGCTGGCGGTGTGGTGGCATGAGCAGCCGGTGCGGTTGAAGGGGTATGGGCTGCGGCCGGCTGGGGCTGCTCGTGCGGCTGCTCGTGGAGATGCGCATCTGTCTGTGGCTGGCTGGGCTTGGCGTCGCTGGTGTTGCCTGCTGTGCCTGTGCTCAGGCTGCGGATGGCATGCGCGGCATGCACGCTCTGCCACGGGCCACTGGCGACGATTGCCGCATGCGCAGCGGTTCCTCGAGCGAGCGTCGCAGCCGTCGTTGCCGTCGTTGCCGTCGTTGCCGTCGCAGCCCGGCTCGCCCGCAGCACCGGCAGGCGCATTTGCGGCAGCATGCGAGATCTCTGAGCAAGTGGTTTGCCGCCATCTACATCACACAATGGCCGACGACCACGAAGAGACCATCATCACGCCTGGCGGCGCTGCCGAGGCCTTTGTCCAGGTAAGCCTGCGCCAGCCGCTCGCGCCGAGCAGAGCAGGGCAGCGCGCAGCCACGCCGCTGCCATGCAAGGCCGCTGCCGCACACGCTGCCGTCGTCTGGCCAGCCAGCCAGCCAGCCAGCCAGTCAGCCAGCCGGCGCCGCTTCTTTTTTTCTGCTGGCGCTGCTGTTGTTGCTGCTGGCTGCTGCCGCCTTTGCTGGCCGAGCCGCATGTCCGACTCTGGCTGGCCATCCATCCATCCGCATGCTGCTGCTGTTGCCGCTGCTGACACTACCGTCTGCTGTCTGCCCGCTCGTTTGTCTGCCTCTCCGTGCGCTGCCACGCCGCACGCTCGTTTCTGTCGCCCAGAGCCTTCCCGGCGAGGTTGTCCGTCGCGTCGACGCTCTCAAGAACCTCCGCGTAAGTCGGCTGCGTTCAACGCCTTGCTTCCTCAGCTGGCAGCCCACCAGCCAGCCAGCGTGCTAGCCAGCCAGCTTGCCAGACAGACATCTGGCTGTGCATTGGTTGCGCTGCACGGCGTTGCTCGCTGTCCGCGGTCTGTCTGCTGCTCGCCTGATCGCCCGTGTCTGACCGCTGTGCGATGTGCGTGTCTTGATCTGCCGCTCACAGGACCAGGGCCGTGCCCTCGACGCCAAGTTCAGAAAGGAGGTCGCCGAGCTCGAGAAGAAGTACCTCAAGCTCGCCCAGCCCCTCTACGAGAAGGTGCCGTGTGCTCTGCATGCACATGATGCTGCCCTTGGCGGCGGGTCTGGGCAGCCAGCGCTGACAACATACATGCCGTACACCACCATCCATCACCATGCCAACAGCGCGCCAAGTTTGTGACCGGTGCCGTTGAGCCCACCGATGCCGAGGCTGCCCGCGACGCGGTCGAGGACGACGAGGACGCCCCTCCCCGCCCTCCCGTACGGTTGCCCATGCGTGGTGATCTCTCTTGCCATGCAGAGACTGGCCGGCTGACTCGAGTGATCTGTCCATGTGCGTGCGGCATCGTGATGGCCACATTGGCGCTCTTGCCGACTTGCAGGTTTCCGAGAGCAACCCCGTCAAGGGCGTGCCCGAGTTCTGGCTGACTGCGCTGTCCAACAACCCGCACGTCTCGCAGCTCATCCACCCCGAGGACGAGGATGCGCTCAAGCACCTGACCGACATCAAGCTCGACTACCTGACCGACTCGCCCGGCTTCAAGCTTACGTTTGTGTTCTCGGCCAACGAGTACTTTACCAACAAGGAGCTGGTCAAGACGTACTTCCTTGAGGAGTCCGAGGACCCGCTCGAGGGCGACACCATCTACGACCACGCCGAGGGCACCGACATCAACTGGAAGGAGGGCAAGGACCTGTCCGTCACGGTCGAGATCAAGAAGCAGCGCCACAAGACGTCCAACAAGACGCGCACGATCAAGAAGACGGTCCCCAAGGAGACCTTCTTCAACTTCTTCAAGGCGCCTGCTCTCCCCGACGACGACGAGATCGACGAGGAGATGCTCGACGACATTGACGAGCGTCTGCAGTTTGACTACGAGGTCGGCGAGCTCATCAAGGACAAGATCATCCCCAGCGCGGTCGACTGGTTCACTGGCGAGGCGTTCGAGTACGAGTCGGACGACGAGGACGAGGACTACGAGGGCTACGGCGACGACGACGACGAGGACCTTGACGGCGACGAGAACGACGACGACGATGACGATGAGGACGACGATGAGGACGAGGACGATGCACCTCCCCGCGGCGGTGCACGCGGCGGCCGTGGCGCTTCGCGTGGCGGTCGCGGCGGCAAGGGCCGTGGTGCTGCCACTGGCGCTGCTGGCGACAAGCCCCCCGAGTGCAAGCAGCAGTAATGCATCTCTCTCCATATCATCAATGAATCCAACGCATCTATTCATCAGATCCAACTGCGGCATTCGTGAGAGCGTGTCGAGCGTGGCTGACGGCCAGATCCATGGCATTCTGTTGCTGCTGCCGATGCTGCTGCTGCTGATGTTGCTGGTGGTGGTAGTCGTGGATGGAGAAAAGAGCAAGAGAGTGGTATGGAAAGAGGGCAGCAACGCCTTTGCAACAACGTTCAATGGAAACAGAAACAACGAAAGAAGCGGTGGAAGCCGAGCGCAGCACCTGCTGGCGTTCCAGCAGACTCGAGCACGCGCGTCTCCACAGGTTCCAGTATTGTGAGTGCACCGCTTAAAGGTTGAGCTTGGTGCGGCGCCAGTTGCGGCGCTTGGCGTTGTAACTGTCGGCAGGCACCACATTGCATCGCAGCAGCAAGCGATTAGCCAAGCGCACCCTATATGCAGACTGCCAGCCCACTGTCAAATGCCTACCGGATGGTGTTGTCCGTGCGGAAACGAACCCAGTTGGGGATGGGTCTGTTCTGCTTCTGCTTCTTGCCAAGGATGCGCTTAACCTTGAAGGACTTGTTGGACGGCTGTACAGGCAACGGCGACGTTCACGAGTCAGTTATGGCGTTCAACTGGACAGACGGCGAGGCCAGCACGACGGCGACCAATTGACCAGCAGCAGCCGCAGCAGTTGGGGCAGTTGAGGCAGTTGTTCAATGTCGGCACGGCTGTTGTGGCAGCTGTTGCTATTGCTGTTGTTGGTGTGCCTGGGTGCGACTGCGAATCGAGTTGCGGCAACCGATTCACTATCAGAAGGGCGGCTGTGTCCCATCCCATCCCATCCCATCCCGTCTGGGACAGCTGCAGCCAAGTCGTATGCGACAGACGGCCGTTGCTCCTGCGTGTATGCATCCATCCACATCGGGCTGCCGAGTGTCGGCTCTGTCCACGGCTCGTATGGATGGGATGGCTGCTGCTGGCTGCTGGTCGCTGGTCGCTGGTCGCTGGTCGCTGCTGTCGTGGTGGGCGTGCCAAGCAAGCGACGCACCATCGGGGATTTGTGAACGTGGGTGAAGTCGAAATCGCCAAATTCGAAATCGTCACGCCGCAGTTTGAAAACGGCGCGCAGATGCAAGGCGGCGACACAAACTACGCGGGCCTGGCCAGCGCTCAGGAGGCGGCTGCCGAGACGGCGGCTGCAGCGCTGGCCGCGTCCGAGGCCGCCCGTGCAGCCGCCCACGCTGCCGGCCTCAGGCTGCCGCCCAACATCAGCCTGTACAACCCGCAGAGCGCCACGGGCAGCTCGTCCGTCTCGCTGCGCAGCAACCGCAACAGCATCGAGTACGGCGACGACCACACCGACGACGACGAGGACGAGGACAACGAGGGTGCCGTCGAGCATATGGACCGCCGCACCAGCCAGCGCATCGACACGGCTCTCGCCCACGGGCTGGCCGCTGGATCCCATTCGTCGCTCGGCGCACCGGGCAGGGACAGCGCTGCGTTCCAGGACACACTCATCCAAGACACTCCTGTGCGGCCGGGGCCGCCACAGATCCAGACGACGCCACCAAGCGACGACGGCCGGGCACCGAGCCTCGGCTCTCCCACGGCGTCGTCGCCGGACGGGCCTGTCTTTGACAAGAACCGGGTCATTGACGAGTACGGGTTCTACGAGGGTACCTCGGATGCATCGACGCCGCAGACGGTCACGTAAGCCGTTTGGTGCTGTGTGGCAAGTGGCTGCTGCTGTGCTGCCCTGACTGACATGAATCGGTGGGACGCATTGTAATGGCAATGCCGACGGCGATGGCGATGGCGATGCATCTCTGAGCAGATCGTCCGAGCGAAAGCACATTATCGAGCGGGAAACAGAGTGGCTCGGCATGCTGGAAGACTGGGAATGGGCCAAGTCCAAGAAGAAGATGCGGGTGCGTTCATGTCCATGTCCCTGTCCCTGCTGTTGCAGTGGATCGGCACTTGTCTGTGGGCAATGCTCATTATCCCCTGGCAACAGATCAAGAAGCTTTGTCGAGAAGGGATACCCGACTCTGTGCGTGCCAACGTGTGGATGATGCTGGCAGGCGTGAACAAGATCCGCGAGGTTGGGCTGTACGAGTCGCTGGTGCGCAGCACAGACGCGCCGTCCATCTTTGACATTATCGAGCGCGACATCAACCGCTGCTATCCAAGTAAGCCTGCGACCGTGGGCGGATCTCGCGGGCGGGAGGAGGAGTGGAGTTCAGGCATGTGTGCTGACGTGGCTTGAATGCAGACCATATGATGTTTGCGCAAAAGGGCGGCGAGGGACAACATAATCTGCGCAAGGTGTTGCGGGCATACGCGCTGTACAATCCTGAGCTCGGCTACTGTCAAGGCATGGGCATGCTCGTCGGTCTGCTGCTCATGCGCATGTCGCCCGAGGTATGCATGCACGCTCTGCCGGTTCTTTCCCGTCTGCGTTCAACTCATCTGACACCACCACGCAGGATGCGTTCTGGCTCCTGGCAGCAACCCTCAAGTTTTACATACCCGGATACCATTCAGCCAACCTCTACGAGCTGCGTGTCGATGCTACCGCCTTTGAGCTGGCCATGCAAAAGCACCTCAAGCAGCTCGGCAGGCACATGGTGCGTTGATGCGCCACATCCATCTCACTGCTACGCTTCGCCTCCGCCCCGCCCTTGATGCGTCCGCTGACCGACCTTTGGGGGGAAACTGCAGGCCAAGATCGAGGTGTCGCCCCTGACGTACATGACGCAATGGTTCCTGACGCTGTACACCATGGCGCTGCCGTGGCGCACGGTTCTGCGTGTCTGGGACATGTTCTTTTGCGATGGACCCAAGGCGCTGTTCCGTGTCGGGCTGGGCATCATGGCCACTAAGAAAGGTGGCTGTTTTCTGCTGCGCTCCTCCATCCTGTCCCCGCATCGCCCGTCTCTGGCCATGGACCGCTGACACCACGGGCCTTGGACGCTGCACAGGATATCTGCTCAAGCACTGTCCGAGCGCGTCGGACGCTGTGCCGTTTCTGCTCCAGGTGCCGCACGAGTTTGTCGACCCGGATGCGCTCATGGCTGCGTGTCTCAAGATCAAGATCAAGCGCGAAGAGGTGGACAAGTTCCGTGCACGCGCCAAGCGATCCCATGCGTCGCTTGACGAAAACCTCAACCGTCTCAAATAGTAATCCCCCTGTAAAAAGCGCGACCCACTGTCAACCACGGCCAGCCGCAGCAGGACAGCCGTGAGACGGGCATCCAGGCGAGGTCGGCAGCAGAGATGCGCGGCAGGAGAATGGGAGACTGCAGGCCTTCAATGGGTAGTTCATTTCATGATGCTGTACATATGTCTGGTATCACGCGGGCACGACGGACGAGGGGCACGAGGGACAAAGGGAACAGGCTGCAGACACGGGCACAGAGGACTAGACGCGGAGACGAAAAGAGACAGAAAACGCAACGAGAAACAATGAGAAGCAACGGCATTTGTGGCGATGGTAGTAGAGGGCGGGATCGAGCGAGAGAGACTGCAAGCTGCGGCGGCTGGTCAAGGCGGCGCAACGGGCAATTTACTGCTGGTAGTCAGCGGGGGCGTTGTAGCCACCCTGCTGCTCGCCGTAGCCGCGCTGCTGGAAGCCACCCTGCTGGCCGTAGCCGCGGGGAGCGGCGGGGCGGTCGTTGGCGAGGTTGACGCGGATCTGGCGGCCGTCAAGCTCCTGGTTGTCCATGGAGGCGATGGCGGCGTTGGCCTCCTCGGGGGTGGCAAAGGTGACGAAGCCGAAGCCACGCGAGCGGCCGGTCTCGCGGTCCTTGAGGACGATGGCGTCAGTGACGGTACCGAACTGGCCGAACGAGTTGTAGAGCGACTGGTTGTCAGTGCCCCACGAGAGGTTGCCAACTGCAGACAGGAGAGGTGGTCGGGAGAGGCGGGATGTTAGTCACTGCAGCTCGGACGTTCGGAACAAGGGGCTGGAAGGGATCGATGCGCCGATGGCGGCGATTGAGTGATGTGCAGAATCGATGGTCCACGGCGGCCATCGAGGGGGGCGGGCGGGAACGACTGTGGACAGGCAGGGAGAAGCGGCGCTGCGGTGCGGGACAGAGACAAGGCCAGCGGGTGCGGCGGTGGCTGCAGGCGTCTGCCAGGCTCTGCAGCAGCAGCGCGCTAGTGCCAGCTGGCGAGGAGGGCCAGGCGATGACAAGGGTGCAGGCAGGCAGGTGAACAAGCAGGAGGGTGGCGGACGGCAGCAGCAGCAACGGCAGCAGCAGCAGCAGCAGCAGGAGTGTGTGGCGTGGCGAGCAACACAGTGGCAGGCAGCACAGTGGCAGGCAGTCCGGCTCAGAGGCGGAGACGTCCGACGTTGCTGCGTGGCACGCCGTGAGGCACGCTGAGGCACACTGCGACACTCGAGAAGAAAAAGCGTTCAAGCCGGCTGGGCACGCAGCAAGCGACAGGAGGTGGGACACGGTGGGCGGGGCGGGGCGGAGAGGCAGGCAGAGGCAGACACGCAGGCAGGCAGGTAGGCAGGCAGAGGGGGCACTTACCAAAGCACTTGGTTCCAGGGGCGGCCTCGGGTCTGCGGTTCATGTTTGATGCTGTGGGGGACACGGCACGGGCAGGCGGACTGAGTCAGCAGCGGAACGGGCCGCGGGCCAGCGCACAGCAGCGAGCGGCGGCGACTCACTGAAGAAGTTTTCGGATGGCGGGCAAAGCGCAGCGGCTGCTGGCCAAAACAACGTGCAAAAGCAGGGCGATGGCTGGCGGGCAACTGATGGACAGTGGATCGGCGCTCGCATCGCTGGTGACGGCTGTTGGGACTGCGCAGGTGGGCGATACTGCGGCGTGCAGGCAGCGATCGTCGCAGCGAGGCCGGGACACGCAGGCCCACCTGTGCAGGTGCACCTTGCGTCTTGGACCACCTGCGCATCCACGCAAGGCGATCGGCAGTGCCACCGATCGTTTGCTGTGGGATGTTGCCAGGCGGCTGCATGCCAACAGCACCAAGGCGATCACTCTGTGGTCGTGGCTTGGCATAGCCCTGTCCTGTGCGGCCAGCCGCCTGTCCACCAACGCCAGATCTCGGGCCGACAGGCGGCTGTTTCAAGACACGTCACCCGCGGCCGCTGCGCAATGGCGGCCGCCAAACTGACCGACGGCGGCCGCCAGCCCGCCCATACCCATTCGACCCAGCGGCCGCCTGTTGCAGACGGCTGAGCGGCCGCCACGCTCGTGCAGGCACGCGGGCTGCACTGCCCAACATCCTATAAAAGCCACTTGCCTTGCCCCCACCAACCAACACACCAACACACCGACCAACACACCAACCAAACACAACATGTCCAAGTTCTCTGCCGCCAACATCGCCGACCTCACCGGCAAGACCTTCGTCGTCACGGTGTGTGCCGCTGCTGCAACAACCGTCTCGTCTCGACTCATGCAGACAAACAGACAGCCTGCTCACACGCATGCAATGCATGCATGTATATCACCAGGGTGCCACCAACGGACTCGGCCTGCAGTCCGCCATGGCCTTCGCCGCCAAAGGCGCTCGTGTGATTGTCCACGGCCGCTCGCACGAGTCCGCCAGCACGGCGGCCCGCGACATCACCTCCAAGACCGGCAACACCCAGATCGTGCCCGTGCATGCCGACCTCGGCTCGCTCGCCCAGGTCAAGGAGATGTCGCTGGCCATCGCCGAAGCCGCTCCCAAGATCGATGTCCTGCTGCTCAACGCGGGCATTGGCGCGATCCAGCACAGGCTGACCGTCGACGGCATCGAGACCGCCATGGCCGTCAACCACGTTGCGCACTTTTACATGCTCAAGCGCCTCGAGTCGACCATCCGGGCCTCCAAGACCAGAGTCGTGTCCGTGTCGGCTGGCAGTGTCTTTGCGGCACCCAAGGGCGGCTTCTACCCAACGCTCGAGGCATGGAATGACAAGGCCACCTATTCCGATCTGGTAGGTCGCGTGTGGCACAGCTGTCGAGCCCTCACAGCACAACGAGGCTGACTATCGATTGGCAATCACCCGCGCAGACCAACTTTGCCATGTCCAAGACCTGCGTGATCCTCACGTCCCAGGCGATCGCAGAAAAGTGGGGCAAGGACGGCGTCGTCGCGGTCGTGACCGAGCCTGGCGCGGTGCTGACTGGCGCTGTCGCCAAGGCAGACGGCAAGGGCTTTGCGACGGCCATCTTCCGCAACTTGGCCTGGACGTTTGCCTCGAGCCCCGAAGAAGGCGCCAAGGCGCAGATCTACGCCTGCACGGCTCCTGCCAGCGAGATTGCCAACAACTCGGGATTCAGAAGCAACCTCAAGCCGTGGGATCTGTCCAAGATCAAGGTCGACAACCGCGCCGAGCGGCTGTGGACCCTCACCGAGTCTGTGCTTGCGGCCAAGGGATTCAACTGATCTTGCTGTCGTGCCGGCCCCCCTCCTCCTCCTCATTCGCATCATTCTTGTCCTCCTCCTCATTCTTGTCATCGTCATCCTTTTGTGTAGTTTAATGCATGCCATTATCAACCCTACGTGGACTCTTTGTTGGGCAGATCAGCACACAATCAGCAAAGCGACTGCTGGCCAAGTAACGGCCAAGAGGACGGCCATGACTAGGAGGCAGACAGCGACTGGAACCGCACGCCGACCATGACCCAGCACGCCACAACCGTCTCTGGATACGCAAAGATGCGCACGCGCACCGCAAAGCGCACCTTGTCGCCTGTGGTCTGCACGATCTCCTTGCACGGCTTGGCCTTGATGAGCGTCGAAAACGCGCGGCTCGTGTGCCAGTGGTTGAACTGGCACGGAAACCCCTACGACGCCAAACGCCAACCATCGTGTCAGCCTGCAACCACCACTTCCACTCGGCATTGCACCAGCAAGGTCAAGGCAAGCCACCTTGAACGTGTGGCCCTCGGGAATAGATCGCTTGATGCCTGCTTGAAAGTCCTCTACAGCGGCCGCCACGCCTTGAGGACCCAGCAGCTTCTGCAACTCGTACGACCACAGCGACTGGCCGAGCAAATGCCCCAGGTCGTCGTCCCAGACCGTCGTCAGATTGTGGTCTTCGCGGTAGTTGCCAATATACTGCCGCAGCCCTTGCTCCATCTCCGTCTCTTGCATGACCGTGTCTTTGAGCAGACACGGCTCGAGCCTGAACAGCGACAGTGACGACGAGGTTGTGGTGGTCGCAGCGCCGAGCCTGCACGTCGCAGTGTCAGCAGATCTCCAGTGCCCACAGCACACATCAAAGCAAGATGAAAGCACATGCGCACCGTTTCATAGACTGAATTGCATCTTTGGAGAGCGCCTTCCATTTGGCAGCGTCCATGAACACCATGTCGACACGATCTGCCGCGTCGGATGCCTGGATATTCGCATAAAACGAGTCGGCATTGAAGCAGCAGCCGATGGCGCGGAAGTGGTGTTTGGCCGTCTGCCTGTACTCGATGCCCGTGAGGGATTCCCAAAACGACACGTGCCCGAGATGATCGATAGTTGTGACCCATGCGTGCGCTAGATTGTTCTTGTCGACACCAAGTGTCACAAATGCGTCAATTGAGAATCCTGCCGTGTGACGAGGAGCCCGTCAGTCCACAGGCTCGCAGTCCATCCATGCCGTCGATACAATGGATGTACCCAGAAAGAGATTGCATAAGAGCAATGCGCGGTCGTGCGTGTCGCCTTTGCCTGCAGATAACACGGTATTCAGATGCTGCCACACCTCCATCTTGCTGTCATCTCGGTCAGCGCATCCAGCCAGCGCATCCAGCCAGCTCTATGTCGACTCTTGGCACGCAACAGCAGACCACCATCCACTCACCCCGACTCGCCAACGGACCGCACTTTGTCGTGTCCAAGCAGAGACACAAAGCGTGCGGCATGCCGCGGGCTCTCGATCCACCGGCTTCGAATAGGCGTCACAAAGTTGGTGACGGGCTCCTTCTTGCCCATCTCGTTGTGTGCAAACAGCTTGACGAGCCTATCGGCATGGCTTGGCCGCACTTGCAGAAAGTCGCTCCACCACTGCCACACGGCCATCCACTCTTAAGTTTTGCGATTGCATGGCAACGAATGCATCGTCTTCCGCCTACCTGCTTGGCATACACGAAAAACAGTCGGTTGGCTTCAGAGTCCCGCCGTTCATCGCGTTGTATCTGCACCCACCGCCAATCGCGTCAGCAACACGCTTGCAACCAGTCCACTGCGACCACGACCACGACTATCGGCCCAACAAAGTCTTACGTGAAACTCGACTTCGTCGCGCGACAAGAGGTAGAGCTGTGCAGGGACCAGCTCGAACCGCAACTCAAGCACGCCCGTCGACATCTGAGTGTTGGAGAGTTCCTTGACCTCAACCACAGCCGATGCGGTGCCCGCATAGAGCACTTTGCGCCACTCGAGCTGTGCGGTGCCGACAACGGATCGGTGGTGAGCGACATCGGTGCGGATGACAGCCACATGGATCAGCCGCGGTGCATCGGCAAGGAGAACCAGGTCTTTGCGCTGCCACGATGCACACGGTGCGTGTCAGCAGTGAGCGGGCATGGCGGCCACAGACAAAGGGAGGTCGACTTGCATGGAGTTCAAAGAGACATTCGGCGCCAAAGGCGGGCTCCATCTGACTCATGATCGGCTGAGACGCAAACCGCTGGTCGCCAAAACACAGACACACGCTCAGCCGTGATGTCGGATCCTTTGCAGACACATACGTGCATGTTAGCCAGAGCGCGGTTTGGACAGGCTGTGGCTGCATCCAAATCTACACCTCTTGGACGTCTTCTTGGCCAACAAAGGCTTTGCCGCGCTCGATCTTGATCCTGATGTACATGGACCCGCGTTTGAGTCGCGGGACTGCATATGCTGCTGCCAAGCCTGTCGCGTTGGTAGCTCCATTACGACTGTGATGCTGGGCGGTCTCGTCAATGATGGAGTGCTTGACATCCAGATCGTCGTACTTTTCTTCTTGCTGCTGCCGTGGCTGTTGCTGCTGCGGTTGGTGCTGGTGCTGCTGCTGGTGCTGCTTCTGTTCAGGCTTGCTGGTCTTGCTATCGCTGTCACGGCCATGAGTCAGCCCACGCTGCCCATGGCAGCATCGATCAGCGCCAGGAAACGACTGGCAGTAGTACCGAATGCGGTCGTAGACCTGGCCGGAAAGCCTATCGATCAGGCCAGACGTCGCGAGTGCAGCCTTGATCTGTCGGACGCGGCATCGCAGCGCAGCGCATCGCATGCTGGTCAGAGCCGGTCTGAGCGGGACGGCAGCCACGGCGGAGCAGCGCGACGGGACGGCCGCGTCACCTTTTCCTCGCGGTCTCGCAGCGCAGCGCCGTCGGCACCGGCCGCCTGCTGCGACGCTAGAGTGCCGACCACCGCCTGCAGGTCTTGTCCGGCGTGTCAGTCGTCCAGAAGCATCCGAGCGCGGCTTCAACGGGCCGACACGCTCGCTCGCTCGCAGGCAGGCAGGCAGGCAGGCAGGCACACAGGCAGCGCCGCACCTTCCAAGCGCAGCTGAGACGCTATCATGCCGCGCAGCCGGGCGACGGTCTCGTCGTCCTGTCCTGCACTTGCACCTCCACTTGCACCACCACTTGCACCACCACTTGCACCTCCGACTGTTGCACGACCAACCGCGACGCTGCTCATCTCTCTGCAATCTCGTTAAGTCAAGCATGTCGGCCAACTGCATCTTCTGCAAGGTGCCTGCCTGCCTGCGTGCCTGCCTGCGTGCCTGCCTGCCTGCTTGCCTGCGTGCCTGTCTGCTCGCCTACTGCCGCTGACCTCTGCGCACTCGTACTCCTGGCCGCTCCACAGATTATCAAGGTGGGCCATACAGCGCTCTGTGCACTGCGCTGCGCTGCACTGCACTGCTGCCTGGCAGGCAACTGACGAGGGGTGGCGGGCCTGTGCCCATATGGCCTCTGCCCACACGGTCTCTGCCGGTACGACCTCTGCAGGGCGCTATTCCCAGCCACAAGGTGTTTGAGAACGAGCTCGTGTATGCCTTCATGGACATCAACCCCATCAGCAAGGGCCATGTACGTCTGCCTTGCTCTTGCCTGTCGCTGTGCATCTGCCTGCCTGCCTGCCTGCCGACTCACTCACTCACTCACTCACGCCGGCTGCCCCTGACAGGCTGTAAGTGACGCTTGACGTTCGAGCGCTGTGGCTGGATGAGTGGCTGATCCGTCGCACACGCCAACAACGATGCAGCTCGTCATCCCCAAGCGTACGTGCCATCCACCGTCATGCTTCTGACTGGCTGGCTGGCTGACTGACTGACTGGCTGACTCGCCTCAACCGATCCATGACGCAGATCACGCCCAGTTCATGCACGAGCTGCCTGACGAGTCGCTCGCTGCTCTCCTGCCTGCGGCCAAGAAGGTCGCCACGGCTTTGCACCCCGCCAACTACAACGTTCTCCAGGTGCGTCCATCCATCCATCGCATTCCTGATCGTCTCCATCCATCCATGCCCTGCTCACGCCCATGGCCATCTCCAGAACAACGGCCGTCTCGCCCACCAGGCTGGTAAATATGCACCCATCGACACCTTTTGTTGTGCCGTACTGTGTCATGCCGTGTCGTGTCGTGCTGATAACATCTCGCGTGACGCTGCCGACAGTCGACCATGTGCATTTCCACATCATCCCCAAGACCGAGAGCGAGGGTCTGGGCATCGAGTGGGAGATGCAGCCGCCCAACCACGAGGAGCTCGCTGCTATTGCCAAGGACCTGTCGGCCAAGATCGCGCGTCTCTAAACCCGCCAGCATGCCCGCCACATGGCCCTCTTTCCAGCCGGATACTCTTACTCCAGCTGGCGTCTTGCATCCGCCGGTCCCCTGGCCAGCATCCTCCCGTCCATGGATCAAATAAATGTCAATTCAATGTTGGGATCGTACTTGCGGATGCAGTACTGCGCTCCCAGCTTGAACAGCATGCCTGTGCCCAGCACGGCAAACGTGGTCGCGAACCGCGTCTTGAGAAACACTGTAACGACGCAGGTGGAATAAGCAGGCCGCGCCAACCCTCTCTGCTCGCATATCCTGCAACCACGTACCAGACAATGCCTCCATATTCGATGTGCACACGAGCACGTTGACCAGGAACGACGGGTCCAGGTTGCCATAGTCCCACACCACCATCACGATGAGCAGGATCTTGCCGAAACTCGACACCACGAGAGCCATGGACATTTGGTTGTACTGCTGGCGGGTCAGTGTGCCGCGCGTTACGATGCCGGCGCATAGCCGCACGCCTAAATGGAACATGAACGTTTCTGTTGCGATGGTTGTGGTTGTGAGCGACGCGAGTGACGAGAGAGGAAGGACGAGAAGAGAGACACACCGATCGCACAGATGCCGAGGATGTAGATGTACTGTGCATGGAGAGCGACGTGTGCTGGCGCGACGGCCTTGTCCATGCGATCCAGCCGAAACCACTTCATGTCTGCATGCAGCCACCGCAGTGTGTGTCAGCCGTGCCTTTGGTCGCAAGTCTGTCTGTCCATGGCATGTCTGTCTGTGGCACGGCATGACATGTCCACCTGGCACCCACAGACTTCAAACAGCACGAGAAGAATGGCGAGCTTGACCAGCCCGCTCTGTCGGTTGCAGGTGTTGGTGGCAGGTGTGAGCAGACGGATGCGGCACACAAGCGGCAGGCAGCAGGCATACGTTCCAGCCAGCCGGCGTGTAGGAGAGCCGGTTGAACAGCAGGTGGCGGTAGACGGGCCGCTTGTGGAGCAGCATGTCGATGAAGATGATGACAAAGTCGTACTCGAGGTACTTGTCGGCGAACGTCTGGCACTTGTCCTGTGCAGGCTGTTAGCAGCTGGCGGGCAGGTGGATGTGTGCGTAGGCAGATGCATGCAGGTGGATGCTCACACATTGCAGCAGCTTGATGTTTCCGCGGCCGTACTCGATGTAGAGGTTGTTGACGGGCTCGCCGCATTCGATACAGACGGGCATTCGTCGCGGTCGCGATCTTGTCGAGCGACTCTGAAACCGCGGCAGACAAGCAGCACAGCAGCACAGCAGGATGGCCGACGAGATTGCAGACATCTCCAACACGGTGGGCGACAACACCGTCACCGAGTTTGCCACGTACGAAGAGTACCTCGACAGCCAGATCACGCCCCTCGATCTCTACTACCTCGAGGTACGCTGCTGCTGGCATGGTTGCTCCATCCACTCTGCAGTCGCGTCTTGGCGCATCTGCAACCCACACGCTCACTCACACGCTCACTCACTCGCTCACGCCTGCGATAACATCACACAGGACAAGGAGCTCGCGCGCCAGCTGGTCGAGCTCGGTTACAGAGGCTCGGGTGAGCCACTCAAGCGCGAAGAGTTCGAGTCGCGCAAAAAGGCCGCCGAGAACTTCCGGCTGTCCAAGCGGCTCGCCACCAACGTCCTCGCCTCGCACGGCAAGGATTTCGCCAAATCCCCGTTCCTCCAAGCGCTGGCCGAGCGCGAGGAAGCCAACCGATCCGGCAAGCTGACCGTACGTGCGCCACCCCGACATCACCTCCTCACACTCGACTTACTCACACTCACCACACAACCAAACACACACACACACACTCCAGTCCATTATCTTCATCCGCACCAAAAACTCCAAGGCGCAAGAGATCTCGGGCTACATCGACTATGCACACCGGCTCAAAACCGAAAACTTTGAGCCGTACTTTACGCGCAGCAAGCCGTTCCACCCGCGGCCGTCCGACATGAGCTTCTACAACTGGGAAACACAGACGTGCACGAGCAATGCCACGCCCAACTTCCAGGTCATTGCTGACAATGAGAACGGCCTGCTGTTCAAGAACAAGCGGGATCGCAAGATTATCAATGTGGATCCCAGGGTGCGTGCGTGCGTGTGTGTGTGCGTGTATGCGAGGGGGAGGGGAGGGCAGGGATGCATCCAGTCGACTGATGGGCTGCCGAGTCGCAGGAATCACGACCAGGCGACAACACGAGCCGAACGCAGATTGCCACGCCTGAGCATATCCAGGTGGTCATCTACGACCATCTCACGCGCCGCAAGACGTGATGATCTTTCGTCGCTGCCTAGCATACTGGCAACTCTCCATGGAGTAAAACCCGCGACTCAATAAGAAAACCACTTTGAACTCGATATGGGCATGCAAAACAAATATTGCGTTTCTTTAATGGCGTCCGTTGCCGCGACCGCCGCGTGGCTGGCTGCCACCACGACCGCTGGACACGTTGCGGCTCCATCCAAGGTTGCCGCCAGGAGGCCGTTGGGGTGGCTGCTGCTGCTGTTGTTGTTGACCAGCCGGCGCACTGTATCCGGTCCACTGTCCAGGGTACTGAGGTGGTGCACCGAGGTTGTTCAGGATCTGCTGTCCACCGGGCAGCTGGCTGAGGAGGTTCGCAACGACAGACGCGCCGTCGCCAGCAGGTAGCGGTAATGCAGGCACGCCAGGGAGTGCTGGCGGGAACGGCGCTCCGTAGGCTGTGGGCTGGCCGTACATGGGCGGCTGAGGCATGCCAGGTAGTAACGGCGCGGGCTGGCCGTACGCAGCTTGTGGGTACGCTTGGGCAGCACCGCCATACGCGTAGTTGGCAGCACCATACACAGGCGGCTGGGCAGCATAGCCTTGCTGCGGCCCTTGTGGCTGTTGCTGTTGCTGCTGGTATCCATACGTGGCTGATGGTGTGTATCCGCCGCCATACTGCATCCAAGAGCCAGTCAGTCAATCCGCCAGTCAGTCCATTGGCACAAGCCTTAGCAACAACAGGCAAAACCACTCACCCCTGATCCCGAGTACGTGTTGTATCCACCGCCACCCCGCCGCCATATGACGTGCCCCTGTTGCCGCCATATCCACCACCACCCCGCCACCGCCGCCATACCCACCGCTTCTCGAGTCGTACGAGCCGTAGGATCCACGGCCAGACGATCCACCATCGCGATCGTACCGGTTGTCGCGGTAGTCACGGTCATCGCGGCCGTCTCTGTAACCGCCTTGCCGGTCTCCACCGCCATAGCGGTCGTTGCTCCGATGATTGTCGTATCGCTCGCCACGCCGACCAAAATCTCTTCCACCGCCGCCGCCGTTACCGTTACTGCCACCGCCGCCCCGCGACCACCGCCATAGTCATCGCGTCGACCACCCGGCCCCATGCCCGTCATCCGCTGAACAACCATCTGGTCAAAGGTATGGAACCCGCCACCGCGGCCACCGCGGCCACCCCGACCGCCACCACGACTCCCGCGGGCATGGTAGCCCATCTTGACTGCATACACATCATCGCGACTGAGAACGCGCGGCGGCATTTTGGCTCCCCCAAGCAGGTGCGCTCTGTACTTGGACCCGACAGGCACGACCGGCATGACGTACACGGCCGTGATTGCAGTGTTACCGGCAATGTCCTCGAGCCCGCGCGCAAGCAGCGGCGACTCGTACGTCGATCCAGGCAGCGAAACGGCAGGGTCCGCCCGCACAAAGCCAAACATTCCACCCGACTTGACCGGGTCGATGGGGACAAGGTCCGTTGGTTCGACGCCATGCCCGTACAGTGCCTCGAGATCACCTGCAAACGCATGCGATCCGCCCACAATGACAATCTCGTCGCCGAACCGGTTGCGGCGTCGCTCCTCGGCCGTGAAGCGCTCGTACAGCGGCTCGATCGCCTTGAGCAGCCGCTCCTCCTCGATAAACGGCAGCAACGCCACGCCCTGCCACGCGTACTTTTTGCCATTCAGGTCAATCGGAAACGTCGCCGGATAGAAATCAATAATCTCCGAGTCGTCGTTGATCATGAGCGGGTGCAGGACGGGCGGGATGTGCGGCCGACTGGCGGCAGGGAACACGCCCATGAGCTGCTCGACCGGCCGGAACGGCGTCCCGAGCTCAAACTTAATCTCCAGGCTCCCGACAAAGTCAAAGTCAGACGCAAACGGCGCGTAGTGGTACGGATAGAACCATTTCCACGACTGCACGCCCTGGTAGTAGTACTTGAGCACCCAGCAGAGTCCCTCGACGTAGGCCGTGACCACCTCGGCGCGGAACTTGCGGTCGCCCAGGTCCACGTTGAACTTGTTGCGGTAGTAGCGCTCCTTCCATCCGGTTTCCCACAGACGCACGTCGTCCTCGGGTGCTTCTTCGTCCGAGTCCACGTCTGGCTTCTTGGGCTTGGCCAGATGGTGCACTTTGGGGATCGGTACCTCGGCAACAGTCATGCTCTCTTCGATAACCTCCTCCTCTTCCTCCTCCTCTTCCTCCTCAAAGAGGTCTTGGATGGCTGCTGGCTCGGCGGCTTCAGTCGTATCTGCCATGGCCTGGTCCTTGTCGCCGTCGGCAGCATCGCCAGCCTCAGCCGTGGCTTCGATAGCAATGCGCTTGGTGGGAGGTTCTTGGACGACTTCATCTGCACCAGCCGCGGCATCCGTATCAGCCGCATCAGTTCCACCAGCACCACCAGCGACATTGTCTTCGTCATCGGTAGCAGGCCGCTTGTGGCCGGCAGACTTGGCAGGAGAGACTGCATCGGCAGATGGGGTATCGGCCGAAGGCGTATCAGGAGCAGACACCGCGTCCTTCTTGGCAGTGCCAGCAGAGAGACGCGCACGTAGCATCTGGGCAGCAGCCTTGTTGGCATCCAGAGTGCCTGGCGCCTTGAACGCAGCCACGGCTTGTCTGTTGGTTTGCGCACGTTCTTCGCGACTGACACCGCGCACAGGATACGACACCACATCCGCCATTCGCGAGACAATCGCAGGCGGGCCATCGCCCTCGCGCGCATCGTCTCGACGCTGCGTGGCCTCGCGCTGCTGCTTCTTGCGACGCAGACGGCCCTCGCGCTTGCGCTCTTCCTCATCGCGGCGCTTCTGGAACGTGACGTCCTCGACCTTGCCGAGCTCGCCCATGACATCCTCGACACGCTTGAGGTCAATGTCGCCGGCGTCGGTGAGGTAGCCGCCCCAGGCGGGCAGCTTGCGCTTCCAGATGTTGATGAGCTGGTCAATGGCGCCTTCGCGGATCTCGAGCGACGGCAGATGCGGCAAAAAGTCGTTGCCGACAAAGAAGCACAGAAACACCCAGTCGTCGAGTGCGCGCTCAATGTTCCACGCAAACGGCAGCTCGGACACGCTCAGCTCTGCCTCGAGGTACTCGCGCAGGATGGACACATGCAGAAAGATGTACGGCTTGACGGCTGTCGAGGAGGGAGGCTCGGCTTTGGTCATGGAGCGACACTCGGCGGCTCGATGGCCCGACTGGCCACAGAGGAAGCAGCCGTCCTGCTTGCCGTCCTTGAAAAAGACATCCTCGCGGAGGATCTTAAAGTGCGGCTCGTGGGTGGCGAGGGCCAGCATGATGAGATCGGCATCCAGGCCGTAGAGGACGTGCGACGTGTTGGCGTCGTAGCCAGGCTGGTTGCGCGAACGGCGGATGTAGTCCATGATTTTGTGCTCGCCCTCGCCCGGCACCGAGGCGTCCGAAAGCACGACCTTGATGTTGCGCCATCCGGGGTCCGAGTTGAGCTGGCGCACGACGTAGTAGCGCAGACAGATGGCCAGACGGTCCATGAATGGCGTGCCCGGCGTGATGCAGTTGGAGTCGAAATGCTGCTTCTTGTCCTCTGCAGGCAGGGGAGGTCTGTCGCCGGCAGCCTCCCACTCTTTGCGTATCCGCTCTTCATCCGCACGCTTGATCTCCTCTTCCTGGGCAGCGCGGAAACGGCGCGATCGCTGCTGGTTCATCTTGGCGCGCGGTGCAACGCCGTCTGCAGGATGGCACGGGTTAGGAACACGAGTGTAAGAAAGAGATCAGACGCAGAGCACGGTAGGGGAGAGAGAGCAAGGGGAGAGCGAGAGATGGAAAGAGAGAGAGACGCACCGATGGCCATGTAGAGCACCTTGCGCGGTCTGACGATGGACATGATGCGTTCCATGTAGCGGAAGATCTCCACGTACATCTCGTCCTCGGTGGCCGGGGCGGGGCGGTCCTCGGGGTGGCAGCACGGGTGGATGATGCCGTTCATGTCCAGGTACAGGTTGTCGAACTCTTCGCCGTTTGGGTTGGGCTGCGTGGTGTCGACGGGCACGACGGTGCCATTGATCTCGACGGGCACTTCCTCGACGCACTGCGACGTGGTCTTTGGGTACTTTGTCGACAGCCATCTGCGGTGTGGGCGGTGCGGGCGGTGCGGGCGAGGCAGGCGTGCAGACATGGGCAGATAGGCATGCGCAGACAGACGAGCATGGGTCAGCCACCGCCGCCAGGATGCGTGCAAGACAGCGAGCTGCAGCAGACGTACCGAAAGAGGGCCGGAATGCTGCGGCGGACAACAGGCAGACGGGCACATGCAAGGGCGTGTGAGACAGACAGACGGACAGGTGGACAGACAGACGGCGTGAGACACGGCAACTGCCGCACAGGGCACGCACACAGACACGCACACGGACACGCAGGCACGCACCCCATGCCGACTGCTGGGCGAGTTTGTTACAAGGTTGGAAAGAAAAACTAACGAAACCCTTGCCCGCCGTTATGTTTTCGAGATCTGGCGTGGGCCTTGGACGGGGCACAGGCAGCAACACTGGCAGCAGCATAGGAGGCAGCATAGGAGGCAGCACACTGGGCAGCACCATAGGAGGCAGCGGCATGGGCGACCCCAACGTCACGCTGATGCCCACCATGCCGCCGCCCGGCTCGCTGTCGCCCCTGCAGCAGCAACAGCAACAGCAGCAACAGCAGCAACTGCCCGTGCCGCGGGTCGCCGGCCGCCGGGCGTTTGTGACGGTGGCCGACCGCGACTCGGAGACGCACACGTACCGCCAGCCGCCCGTCAAGCGCATCACCGACGAGGCGTCGCTGCGGGCGTGGGCGGGCACAGAGGCCTATCTGCGCATCCTCGACTTTGTGCAGTCGCTCAACGAGGCCGTGACCAACAAGAAAGTCAGCGACCCTTGCCCCGTGTCCGAGGTGCGTTGTGGTGGTCGTGGTGGTGGTGGTGGCCGTGCATCTTCAGGCTGACATGCCTGCGTGCGTGCAGAACATCGCCAAGGCGATCGCGGTGCTGGACGTGCTCGACTCGTGGATCGACGACATCCCGCCCGAAGACACGCCGCAGCGCTTTGGCAACATGGCGTTCCGCAAATGGGCCCAGCGGCTGGCGGGCGAGGCGCAGCAGCTGTCGGCGCTGATGCTGCCCGACACGGTCCCGTCGGCCAAGATCGAGCTGGCCGTGTACCTGGCGGGCGGCTTTGGCGACGGCACGCGCATCGACTATGGCAGCGGCCACGAGCTCGCGTTCTGCGCGTGGCTCTGCTGCCTGGACCTGCTCGGCGTGTTTGGCCCGGCCGACCACCAGGCGCTGGTCACGCGCGTGTTTGTGCGGTACCTGGCGCTGGTGCGGCGGCTGCAGCGCGTGTACATGCTCGAGCCCGCCGGCAGCCACGGCGTGTGGGGCCTGGACGATCACCAGTTCCTGCCGTACCTGTGGGGCAGTGCACAGCTGCTGAGTGAGTGGCCTCGTGGACTTGCCTGATAGACTTGCCCGATGGACTTGCCTCGTGGACTGACACGGATGGACGCACACGCAACCCCAGACCATCCGCGCATCAAGCCCAAGTCGATCATGCAGCGCGACATTGTGGCGCATTTCCACAACGAGTACCTGTACCTGGCGTGCATCCAGTACATCCACGACGTGAGTCTGCGTGTCTGTATGCGTGTCTGTCTCGAACGTCTCGCACTCGCTCGCTCGCTGACTCGCCCGAGATGCCGCTCGCAGGTCAAGCGCGGGCCGTTCCACGAGCACTCGCCGATGCTGTACGACATCTCGGGCGTGGCGGCGTGGGCCAAGGTCAACTCGGGCATGCTCAAGATGTACGCGGCCGAGGTGCTGCACAAGCTGCCGGTCATCCAGCACTTTTACTTTGGCGAGCTTCTGCCGTTTGAGCCTGCGCACGACATCAGCCCGCCGGCTGCACCGCCCGCCGGCCAATAAACCTCTGCTGTATACTTGTACACGCCGGCAGTCGCGGGGGCTTACAGGAGGGGCTGCTCACAAGGGGTGGCTTACAGGAAGGGGCTGCTCACAGGACTTGCAAGGGGGCGTTTGGGAGGAGCGGCGATCTGCATGTGATCAGCAGGCAGCCATATGGCGGACCGTCCATCCGCCGCCGTTTGCCCGTGACTTGCACGGCTGCGTGCACGCTCGCTTTCCCGCACGCCTCTCAGCTCATCATGGCATCTGCTGCCCGCTCGCTGCACCAGACGCCCCCAAAGGCCGCTCCTACGGCCACCAAGGCGGTCGCTCCTACCAAGGCTGCCACCACGCCTACGACGACGGCGACCACCACCACCACCACCACGGCGACGCCGCCCTGTACCGCCCGCGCGCCGACGTCGACAACGCCTCGCTGCTGGGCCGCATCCCGGTGGCCGCCTGGGCGCTGCTGCTGCTGGCGGCCGTGCTGCTGCACCTGGCGGCGGCGCCGTTCTCCAAGGTCGAAGAGTCGTTCAACAGCCAGGCCGCCCACGATCTCATCTTCCACGGCCCGCTGGCCCTCGACGCCTTTGACCACAAGCAGTTCCCGGGCGCCGTGCCGCGCACGTTCCTGGGCCCACTGGCGCTGTGGCTCGCCTCGCTGCCCGTGGCGCTGCCCGTGCTGCACATGCCGGCGCTGCGCCTCGAGCCGCTGCTGCTGCCGCGCACCAAGATCGCCTTCCAGTACCTCGTGCGCGGCCTCGTCGCCGTCGCCTTTGTGGCATCGACGACGACGCTGCTGGCTGCCGTGCGCCGCGTGCACGGCCGCATCGTCGGCGCCTGGTTCGCCGTCTTCTCGCTCGTGCAGTTCCACACCGTCTTCTGGGCCTCGCGCACGCTGCCCAACGTCTTTGCCCTGATCCTGTTCAACCTCGCTCTGGCTGCCTGGCTGCGCTCGTCGCTGCAGCCGCTCGCCGACCTGCGCGCTGCCCGCCAGGCGGCCCACGAGGCCCGGCTGCCGACCACCCGCCCGTCGTGCCCGCCGGCGTCGATCCGGCCCTGCTGCGTCCGTCGCCGCTCGCCCCCGTGTTCCTGACCCGCCCGACCAAGACCATGCTGGGCCTGCTCGCGCTCGCCGCCACCGCGTTCCGCATCGAGCTCGTCATCCCGTCCGCGCTCATGGTGCTCTCGGACGTGTATGAGGCCAAGGCGTACGCGCTGCCGCACGCCGTTGGCTACGGCCTGTCGGCGTTTTCGGCGTGCCTCACGATCGCGACGACGGTCGACTCGCTCTTCTGGGGCAAGATGTGGATGTGGGCCGAGGGCCACTCGTTCTACTTTAACGTGGTGCAGAACAAGGCCGAGGCGTGGGGCGTCTCGCCGTTCCACACGTACTTTACGGCGCTGCTGCCGCGCATCGCGCCGCTGTCGTACCTGTTTGCGTTTATCACCTGGCGCTTTGCCCGCCAGAGCATCTTCCGCTACTGGCGCGTCGTGTTTGGCTTTGTGGCCATCTACTCGCTGCTCGGACACAAGGAGTGGCGCTTTGTCGTGTACGTTGTGCCCGTGCTCAACATCCTGTCTGCGATCGGCATGGCGTACATGTACGAGCGTGCCGCCGGTCCTGCTCCCGCTGCTGGTCCTGCCAATGGCGAGTCTGGCAAGGAGGGAGAGGAGGACGAGGCTGTGCCGGCTGGCAAGCGGTCGGGCAGCGGCAAGGGCAAGGCCAAGCCCGTGTCCAAGGTCGTGCCCAAGGCCAAGAGCGCGGCCAAGACCAGCTCCGATGTGTCGCCGTCGACGGCCTCCATCATCATCCGCGTGATGAAGATTGCGTCCGTGTCGATGCTGGTCGTGTCGGGCGGCATGCTGCAAGCATCGAGCCTCAACTACCCGGGCGGCGTGGCGTTTGCGCGGCTGCACGACCTGATTGCCGAGTCGCACGCCACGGTGCCGCCGCTTGAGCGCTGCTCGATCCACATTGACACGTTTGCAGCCATGACGGGCGTGACGCGGTTCGGCGAGGCGTCGTCGCAGTTCCCGGTGGCGTGCACGTACGCCAAGACGGAGACGCACACGACGCCGGGCGAGTACGTGGACGCCGGGTACACGTACCTGCTGACGGCCAAGCCTCACTTTCACCTCAACGAGACGCTCGGCGGCGAGCCGCAGTGGCAGGTGATTGAGGCGGTGCATGGGTACGCGGGGCTAACGTTCACGCCGCCGCAGGAGTGGATGGAGCGCACGGTGCAGCAGGTGCTTGGCGGCCGTGTGCACGAGGTGCGTCTGCCGGTGGTGCCCGTGACGACGCCGCAGGTCTACATTCTGGCGCGTCTGACGGGGGAGTGAGCTGTCTGTGGTTGTGACTGTGGTTGTGGTTGTGACTGGTTTACGGAAGGCAAAGAATGAAGCGTCTGTGGCATCCAAGAAGGCATCGAAGGAAGCGTTCTGTGGAAGGAAAGCACCAGGTGCGGCCAGTGTGCGGGCCAATCAGCAGCGCACTCTCAAGCAAGCGCGCCGTCCAGCCGGTGATCCAATCAGTCGCTCACTCACTTGCCGCCCAACCGCCAACCAACGCACAATGTCCCGCTCGCCTGCACAAGAACGCTCGCCTGTAAGCGCTGTCTGCGCTGCCTGCGCTGCCCGCTCGGGCTGCCACGGCATGAGACAGCCGCATGAGACAGCCGCATGAGACAGCATGAGACATCATACGAGGGCAGCATGAGACAGCAGCAGCAGGCGCCGTGGCTCGTCTCCGTTGGCGCTGCTGCTATTGCTGCTGCTGAGCCAGCCGGCCGCCTGGCCGTTCAAGCCAGAGCGGCGAGGCTGTGAGGCTGCATGGCCTGCAGGGGCTGGCTGTCTAGTCCTGGCGGGTGTCTATTGCTGCAGCACGAGACAGTAGCAGCAGCAGCAGCAGCAGCAGCAGCAGCAGCCAGGCAGCCCGCTCGCTCGCCTCCCAACGGCCGCAGCCCGCCCGCCGTGGCTCGCGGTGTTGCGGCCAAGACGCCGCATTTGCCGCCAACGGCCGCTGCTGCTGCTGCTGCCGCGGTCGTGCCCGTCTCTTGCCTGGCTCTCTGGCCTTGAGTGCCTGGCTCTCTGGCCTTGAGTGCCTGCCGAGCCTGGCATGCCCACTAACACACCACAACCACAACCACCACACAACCACCACCTGCAGGGCATGCGCCGCAAGAACCTCAAGAAGGGCCTGACCTTTACCATCATGGTCGCCGGTGCGTGCCGCCCTCTCTGTCTGTCTGTCTGTGCCGTGGCCTGTGCCGTCTGGTGTCTTGAGCGTGCTGACCCGCTGCCCTGCCATCCGGCCGCCTTGGCTTCGACTTGGCCCCATCCCATCCCCGCCCCCCGTCCGCAGGCCCCTCGGGCACCGGCAAGACCACCTTCATCAACACCCTGTGCGACAACCCCGTGCTCGCCCCCCGCGAGGTGCCTGCCCCCGACAAGGCCTACACCGAGCGCTCCGTCTCCATTACCAGCACAACCATTGGTGCGTGTTGGCGCTGCACCCTCTCTTTGACTCTGTGGCGTTGTGGCTTCGCATGCCGCTGCCCGTCCTGCCCGCCCGTCCTGCCAGCCTGCCTGCTCACCATCCCTTGCCCCTCACATCCGATCGGCCAGACATGGAAGAGGACGGCCTCAAGCTCGCCCTCACCATCATCGACACGCCTGGCTTTGGCGACAACATCAACAACGAGGGCTCGTTCCAGGAGATCCTGGGCTACGTTGAGCGCCAGTACGACGACATTTTGGCCGAAGAGTCGCGCATCAAGCGCACAAAGTTCCAAGACAACCGCGTGCACGCCGTGCTCTACTTTATCCAGCCCACGGGCCACTCGTACGTCTCTGTCTGGTCGTCACGGCTCGTCTGCCACCATCGCCTGCGATCTGGATCTGACACTGACTCTTCTTTGCTTTGATCTGGTGTGCACGGCTTGGTCGGCGTGATCGGCTCGTCTTTCCAGGCTCCGCGAGCTCGACATTGAGTTTATGCGCCGTCTCAGCCCCCGTGTCAATGTCATTCCCGTCATTGGCAAGTCTGACACCATGACGCCGCGCGAGCTGGCCGACTTTAAGAAGAAGGTGCTCTTTGCCTTGCTCGTTGGCTGGCCCGCACACAGCGTTGGCCGTCTGCTAACCCTCGGCATGTGGCTCGCAGATTATGGAGGACCTGGCCTTTTACCATATCCCCGTCTACGACTTCCCGATTGATCCCGAGGCGGACGACGAGGAGACCATTGAGGAGAACAACGAGCTTCGCGTACGTCTTGCCGCGTCTTGTCTCGGCCACAGTCTCTGCCCGTGTTCATGACAACTGACTCTGACGGCACCGTGCCTGGATGTATGTAGGCGCTCATGCCTTTTGCAGTCATTGGATCCGAGGCTGAGGTGGCCGTGGACGGCAGAAGAGTCCGGTGCCGCCAGTACCCGTGGGGCATTGTCGAGGGTACGAATCGCATGCCATCGGATGCCATCACATCTCCGTTGTGCTTTGTCATTGACACCTGTGGCTGCATCCTCCAGTCGACAACCCGCGCCACTGCGACTTTTCCAAGCTCCGCTACATTCTGCTCAAGTAAGCCGCGTGCTGTCTGTGGGAGGGAGGGATGCGATGGCCTGCCCTTGCTGCGACTAACGCGAACCGCCGTGGTGGTGGATCACGCAGCTCGCATCTCCAGGACCTCAAAGAAATCACGCACGATATCCTGTACGAGCAGTACCGTACCGAGAAGCTCAGCACGGGCCACCCCATGTAAGTAGCGCCATGTCCGCCCGCCACGCGCTTCTACCCACGCGCTCTGTGCCCTGCAGTCCTGACAACTGACGCTTGCTTGCTTGCTTGCTTGCTTGCTTGCTTGCATTCAGGGGTGAGGACGGCGCGACCAACAGAGACGAGTCGCTGCGGTCGCAAGAGTCGCTCATCCGTCGCGAGTACGCCCAGCGGATGGAGGGCATCTGATCCCTGTGTCTACGCCTATGCCGCCGCGTGCTCGCCACCTCCATTCCCTCCTGCCATCCCCCTTCCACGTCCACTCCTCACCCTGTGTCATGCTCTGTGCCAACCCGCTCGCTCTACTTTCATCCAATAACAAGCCCCGGCCAACACAGTACTGTATCTTCATTGAACCTGTCCTGCTCCCTTACACCGGTCGTGCTGTGTCGTGTCGTGCCTGATCTCACCGCGACATCAACGCCGCGCCAGGCAGCGGATCACGGGCAGCCACGTCCATCCCACTTCCACTTCCACCACCACTTCCACCACTTCCACCAGCGAGCATCGCGCTCAGGACCGGATGGTCGAGCACATCGCTAGCCGACGGCCGCATGCTGGCCATGGGATCCACCATGCCGCCAATAAAGTCGACAAGCGGCTTGCTGCGGCCGCCGAGCCCGAGCGCGACCACGTCGAGCCGCCCCGTGCGCAGCCGCTCCCACTCGGGCCCGTTCTCGGGCAACACAATGTCCGCCGCAACCTCGAGCAGCACGAGCCCGAGCGAGAAAATGTCCACCGCCGTCGTCACCGCCGCGTTGGAGAGCACCTCGGGCGCCAGGTACGACCGGTCGCCCTCGCGGTCTGCTCCCGGCGACACCGGTGCGCGTGCCGCCATGCCGAAATCGGCAATCTGGAGCGTGCCGCTGCCGTGGATGAGGATGTTGCCGGGCTTGATGTCCAGGTGCGCGTAGCCGCGGCCGTGGATGTGTTGGAGCCCCTACGTGCACCGGACCCGATACACACATATGATCACCCGCATGGGGCATGTCAGTCTGGCGCTGTTGGATACGTCGACCACACAAGTGCACCACACGCCACAAAAGAGACTTGCCCGTGCTACATCGGCTAGGATGCCCCAGATCTCGGGTTCGCCGATCGGCCCGTCACAGCTCCGCGAGTCCAAGTACGCCGCGAGACTGGTGTGTGATGTAGATCGATCCGTCAGTGCATCGTCCAGCCATCCATCCAAGCATCCACAGACGACGCTGTGATAAGCAAGAGTAACGCACTTGCCGCGTTCGCACAGCTCCATCTGGATGTACAGGTACCCGTACTGGATCCACGCTCCGACCATCTGCACACAAAACGGACTGGCACCAATATCCGTCCACGCGGCCACCTCTTGCACTTTCTTGACCCTGCATCCACATCCACATCCCAATGCCGCGCCATGCCATGCCATGTCGTGTCAGAGTCTCACTCCCCACACACGCAGACCGTTCATCCAACTATCAAGCTCAATCAACATCGACTTACGCGTCCTTGAACCCCGTCAGCTGGTGCCGCGTCTTCTTGACCGCGTACCGCCCGCCATCGCTGACACACACCACCTCGTACGCGTCGGAAAACGACCCGCCGCCCAGCCCCCGCACGACACGAAACTGGGTATCAAACCGACTCGGCACAGCCACGTTCGCACTCCCTTGTTGCTGCTGCTGCTGCTGCTGTTGTTGTTGCTGTTGCTGCTGGGCGAGCTGCGTGATCGCCCACGACGCCATGGGATCGCCACGCAACGCCGCGAGGAACGTGGCGTCTAGGGTATACGGCACTGGCGAGATGAGGACGGACAGCGGCACGGGGTTGGATGCCGACACCGTGCGGGCCGGCCGTCGATTCCCGTGCAGCAGCGACGGTGTCGGTCGTGGCAGCCTGGACTTGTGCACCGAAAACGAGTGCGAGGCCGGTAGAGACACAGCTGCCGGCGTGGGCGGTGCAGGTGTGGTTGTGGATGCAGATGCAGATGCAGATGCCGACGGCGTGGCAGGTATCGTGGTATCAAATATGCTGCTGCTGATGCCGCCGCCTATAGCCGCTGACGCAGATGCAGTAAATGGCGAATCGTCAAGCATGGGCACCGTGTTGGGCAACCGCACATCAAAGATGGACGACAAGCCGCCGCCAGCACCACTACTGCTACTGCCACCACTGCCGTTTCCATCAGCGAGCGCTGTCCCTAGCGCGTGGGCATGCCCTTGCCCGAGTCCGACTGGCGACCATGGCGAAGAGTGTGGGGACACGGCCTGGATGGCGCTCAAACGATCCATAAATAAGCGTGACCCGGCCGAATCCGCCTTGTTCGCCGTCCTGCTTGCACCCTTCCCGCCCATCAGATCCAGTCCGAGTCCCTTGACCTTGCTCGTCGTCGGCGACCCTCCGAACCCATCATCGCCGTCGCCATCGCCGTCCCCATTGTCAAAGTCCGGCAACAGCTCCACATCCTCTTGGAGGTCCTCGAGTAGCTGCAACGACGAGCGACGATGCCGACCCGTGCTGTACGCGTGCACAGGCAGGCCCAGCGCGTCGGGCACGCCGCCAGAGCAGCAGGAGCCGCTGGGCGACGCCACGGACGCGTGGTGCGACGGACGCGTGGGCAGCCGAGCAGCCTGTCCCAGCGGCGAGTCGGTCAACGACGACAGCGGCTGTCGCGCAGCGAGCGGTGCTCCAAGCCGCGCAGACGCATTCAATGCAGACATGGACGCTGACAAGGACGCTGGCGCCAAGCTCGAATGAGGCGACGCGGACTGCGCCAGATGCGGCCCAAGAGCGCGTTTGCCGAGCGGCGACTGGTCTTGGCTGGCGGCCATGTGCTGGCGTTTGCTGCTCGTGGCACCCGTCGGCGACTCTTTGGCCGGGCTCCGGTGCTTCTTGCTGGACCGCACCGACAGCGGCTCCGGGTCAAACACTGAACCCCATGGCTGATGCTGCTGGTGCTGCTGGTGCTGGATTGCACCGGCCTTGTCGCCAGCGAGTACAGGTGTCGGTGGTGCAGACGATGCCGCCGACGCGGAGACAGCAGACGACGGCACATGGTGCGGATGCCGTGCCTGCGACAGCGACAGCATGTACGGCACGGACGGCGACTGGAACCCGCCCGACACGGGCGTGGTGCTCCGGCCATCCGAGAACGCGAAGCTCGGCTGCGCGTTGCTGCTCAGTGAGGGCATGCCGACCATGCCGCCCACATGGCCCGGCCGCATTTCCAGCGAGCCCCCAAACGGCGCGGCAGGCGACGCGATGGACGGCGACTGCCAGTGCAGCTGCGATGGGGCAGCCGACGCAGGGGTGGCCGGCGACGCAGCCACCGAGTACTGCGAGCGCCGCGAGTCGCCCGGCATGGGCGATGCACGCGGGTCGTTCAAGTAGCTGGGCATGTTGCCAGGCAGCGAGTGCCTGCCATAGGTCGGTACCGCCGAGTACGAGTGGGCACGCAATGCGGGATCGGCCATCCCGGCGTGCTTGTGCTTGATGGGCGTCTCGGGAGTCGGCTGCGTCGACATGCGTCGGTTACGCTTGGACAGCAGGCCCGTGGAGCCAAACGCCTTGAGCGACGGCTTGACCAGCTGGTGGGGCGTCGACGAGGCGGCGTGGCTGACGCTGCCGGATCGCGGCCGCTGCGGCTGGCGTGCGTGCATGCCAAGACCGCCGATGGAGCCGGGCGAGTCCACGAGCGGGTGGATGCCGGGCGATGGCGCCGACAAGATGCTGGCGCGCGACGAGGGGCGGCCCGTCGGCATGGCAAACACGACGGTGTCGGAGGGCGTGGACGGGACGGACGCCTGGGCGGCAGGCGTGGATGCAGCCGCAGCAGACACGGACGATCCAGGCACCAGCGGATGCAGCTGTTGGTGCTGTTGTTGGTGCTGTTGTTGTTGGTGCTGTTGTTGGTGCAGTTGAGGGTATATGGACGGATCGGTCGACAGGCGACTGAGGGTATCGGTCAGGGCAGCGGTATCGGCCTGCAGGCGGACGGCGTGCGCCGACGCAGGCGCATCAGAAGCAAGATCAGCAGCAGCGAGCGACGCAGCGTCGGCAGCAGCGTCGGCAGCAGCGTCGGCAGCAGTGTCTGGTGCACGCAGGCCACCGGCAGCCAGCGCGAACGAGTCGACGGACAGCGCGTGCAGCGAGTGGAGCGACTGCTGCGACAGCGACGTGCTCGAGGGCCGCAGCACGGGCGAGCCGGGCGGGCTGGAGCTGAGGTCGGCGAGCGTCGTGCCGGCAAGCGTGGCCGACATGGACGCCGCCAGCGGTGCAGCAGTTGAAGTGGCAGTTGCAGTCGTGGAAGCAGCAGCCCGCGCAGGCCAGTCGACGCGGCTGTCCAGGGTTCGCAGCGAGCGGCTGGACGGCGCTGCCGATGCGGTGGATGCGGCTGAAGGGGCGGCGGCCGTCGGTGCCGTCGGTGCTGCCGAGGGGCCAAGGGCAGGTGCAGCGGCAGGGGCAGCGGGCAGCAGGCCAGACGAGGACGACAGCGACGTCGAGCTGCTGCTGCGGGACAGCGACCTGGACAGCGGGCGGGCAGCGGCGGACGAGGCGGACACGGCGGACGAGCGGGTCGAGCGCCGTTGGGCCGCCGTGGCTCTGCGGGACGTGGCGGTGGTTGCAGCGGTGGTGGTGGTGGCTGCTGTAGGTGTGGCTGCTGTAGGTGTGGTTGTTGCGGCTGCTGCAGAGGGCGGGCCCGTGGGCTGCGGCCCCGAAGGCGACGGGAGCATGAGCAGCGAAGCGCGAGTGAGCGTAAAGGCAAGCGCGTGTGGCGACACTCGACGTGGCAACGGCCGGCGAGGGCGGCGCCGTGCACGCGGACACGTTGCGTCTGTGCACAGCACACGGCACGCTGCGCACAGGACAAGCCACGCGGGGCATATGCGCAGTCGCCCGGCCTACGCAGGCCATTGTGCAGCGGGCACATCAACAAGACATGCTGGACAAGGTGATGGCGTGGGAGAGCGACGGTGCACTAGATCTGGTTTGGGTCTGTATTGGATCTGGTTTGGATCGGCATGACGGTTCCCACAGACAGCAGCTGGCTGGCCGTTGCTTGATGCCTGCAATGACAGAGCGTGTCACGTCGCACCAGAAGCAACGGGGCTTCCCTCCGTCTTGCTGGCGGCATAGACGTGCCACGCAGAGGCAGAAGCAGCCAGCAGCAGCAGCAGCAGCAGAATCGGCGCGCCATCCGTCGGGTCTGCTGCCCGGTACAGCAGCCAGCCCGTCCATGACAGTCCTGTCATCCATCATGCAGCCGATCCAGTCATCCAGCCGTCTCGTCATCCAGCCAGCCGTCCAGCATGCCGGCCTGAGCAATCACATCGCGCACGTCACGCCGAGCACCAGCGCGTCAGACGGCACGCGGCTGGTGCGCGTCATCGTCGACTGTGTCAGGCACCTGTCCGTGCTGGCTCATGCAAGCAGCAGGAACGCAGCAATCCCCGCCAGAGCGCGCAAGTGCCGCCGTCACCAGCTGAGTTGAGTGGCTGCTGCTGTGGATGATAATGCTGAGCAACCCCGACATCGACTGCCTGACCCTCTGTGCCCGCACCGACATCACGCCCTTATCTGGCTGGCTGGCTGGCTGCCTGACTGGCCGACTGCGCAGCGATTCCCGCTGCATACAAATAGCAGCGACCGCCGCTCTCTTCGCTCGCTCCAGCTCTCTTGTATTCAACAAGCTGACCTCTTAGTGATAACCCACAACCACAACCACAACCACAACCACAACCACAACCACAACCCAGTAACACTACACGATGTTCCCCACACACTCGTGCTCTGTTGCTTTCGCCTTCGCCTCGTCTCGCATGAGCATCACCCTCGCCACCACCACAACCGCCCACATCTGCCTGCCTGCCCTCCGCCCCATCTCTCTGCATGCCCTCTTCCCCTCACTTGCCTGCTTCATGCCTGCCCCTCCCATGCGTCGCATTGCCTTCTCGCCTCGCTTGATGCTGTGTGCCTCACCTGCCTCCTGCCTCTCGCCTTGCCTGACTGCTGCCACCTCTGCTGCATGCTCTGTCGCATGCTCTGCTGCTCCTGCTGCTGCTCGCCGCCCGCCCCTCGGGGCAGATGCCATTCGCATGGCTGCAGCGAGCCACACAGCCGCGCAGACTACGCCGCAGACTCGGGTGGCGGCAGCGGGCAGATGGAGCGCGTTGTCCGAGTGTGGCGCTGAGCCTCCTGCGTTGACGGCTGCCGACTTTCCTGTCCATTATGCTCAGCGCACCGCCCGCCCTGCACCCAAGACCGGAGCAACCAAGACCGGAGCGACCAAGGGCCAAACCAAGACCCTGCAGACCGCCAAGCGGGTCTCTGCGGCTGCTCCGGTCGTCCACGGCGTCATGCGCAAGCCGGTCGTCGCGTCCAAGGCCGTCCCGGTCGCCAAGAACGTCACGACAAGGGCACCGGTCAAGGCGGCTGTCCCTACCAAGGTCGTCCCTGCCAAAGCAGTCGCCGTCCCGCACAAGACGCGCATCCCTTGCCCGGTCAAGGTTGCTCCTGTCAAGACCGCTCCTGTCAAGGCCGGGGTCAAGGCACCGGTCAAGGTGGTCGTCGCGCTGCCCAAGGTCGTCTCGGTCCCCAAGAAGGCGGCGGCCAGAGCACCGACAAAGGCGGTCGTGGCACCCAAGGCGGTCGTCCAGGCCAAGATTGTCACGCCGCCCAAGGTCGTCTGGTTGCCAAGAAGGCCGTCGCCAAGGCAGCGTCCCGCCCAAGATCGTCCCCGCCACCAAGCCCGCTCCTGCACGAGTGGCTCGTGCTGCTGCTGCTCCCGCCGAACTGCTCGAGCCACGGCTCCTTTGCCAGGACCGGTGGATGCCGACCGCAGCCGTTACCCTGCGCTGAGCGATGATCTGCTTCTTGCAGAGAGGCGACGGTCTTTGCTCGATCCAGCCGCATCGCACGCGACTAACTCACTGCTTGATCCAGGCATGCTTGGTTCAAAGGTTTTGATGGGGGTCTTGATTGGGGAGGAGGTGGGTCAATCAAGCCACCAGCCCGCCTGCGACTGTGAAAAAAAGTAAGTGGATGGTGATCATGGTCATTCTCTGCCTTGCGAAGACTGCAGACAAGTGACTGACCCCCACTGCACTCTCTGCACATCTGCTTGAATGGATGGAGCTGCTCGACAATGCCGTCTGCCGCGATGACACTCTGGTGTTGGATGAGATGGAGTTGGATGGCATTACCAATACAAACCATTCTTGATCTTGTGTACATTCTTCTTCGTCCTCTTCCTCTTCCTATCAGCAGACAATACATGGCTGCACTCGCGACTCGAAGCGACTTGCCTTGCGTGGTCGAGTACGCAGGCCATTGCCGATGTTGGGATGCAATGCGAGAAGCGGCTCGTCAATGACGGCGTGCCAGCATGGCCCGTCTTGAGCATGGCGATGCGTCGACTGCTGGCTGCTGGCTGCCACGATAGCTGCCGATCAAGCCGCCTTCCAGCCAAGGCACACAGGATCAGCGCCGTGTTGCTGAGCTGGATGCTCAAGGCGAGCCTCGACACAGCCAAGGCCGATCAGGTCCTCGCTGTCGACCCCCATCGGCCCAGCCAGCCAGCGTGCAGCGGCATGCCGTGCCAGCAGCCGCCACAACGGAGCAAGGGTCGACTGCGAGCTGTGCACACGGCCGAGTGGCGGTTGGTGCGTCGTTGTTGTCGAGGAGGCTGAAGGCAGCCGCAAAGGGGACGGGCGGGCAGCTGCGCTGTTTGACTCAACACAGCGACTGGTAGCATCTGGGCGTGTCCCAGCCAGCCGCTGTGATCAGTCGAGCAGCGCAGATGCCCTCGCCTGTCTGTCCGCCTGTCCGCCTGTCCGTGGTGCTGTCTGTTGGCGAGAGCCGTGCACAGCAGCCAAACATTGCTCGATTTTGTGCCAAAACCAACCAAAACCAACCAAAATCAACCAAAATCAACCAAAATCAATCCAGCAGCGACAACGACCCTTGCGATGCAACAGCCGTGTGTGCATCGGTGCAGGCTCAACGTCGCACGCAGCGCACACTGCAGGATGGCACATGGCAGCCAGTGTGATGCGCACATCCTGCTCGTCTGGCATCCATGGGCTGGCTTGGCGATGCTCAAGGACAGCAAGATCACACTGCATCAGCGACCGTGAGAGCACGACGATGCTGGCATTCACACGGCGTATCTGCCTTGCTCGACATGCCGTGTGAATGCAACCTCGCCTGAAAGCATCCAACAGGATGCTTCAAGCAGCGTCATCCGGCAAGGATCGATGCGCTCAAGACCAAGACCGTCCGATGCACACCACAGCAGAGCAGGCAGCATAAAGGCGACAGTCGTCGGGTTGGTCGACAGCTCGTGCATACTCGGCCCACATCGACAACACGGCTGTCCATGCAAGACCCATCAAGCATGAGCATCCGATGCTCTCCGAGTTCTCTGGCGTCGATCGCGAGCGCTTTTCTCAGCTCGGTATGCTCTTGTGGATACTCTGCTCATTGCCAGCAATGCCAGACAAGACCACTCGCTGACATGCCGCCTTGGATGGATGGATGGATGGATGGTCGCCCACCAGCCATGGGCAGCTGTCTGCTGCGGTTTGAGCCTTTGCTTGAGCCCGACTACACCGGATCGTGAGTGGCCTTGGACTGCTTGCTCCTTTGGTGTCCTTGCCCAACACGGCGTGTTCTCACTCGCCACGGCTGACTTCCATCCATCTGCCCATGCCAACAACAGCGTGTCTGTGCCTATTGTGCTGCCGTTCTTCCGTGCCAAGACGAGTGAATCTCAGTCTGCCACTGCCACTGCCACTGCCACTGCCAATAAAGCGACCCGATGGCCACGGCAATGCATCACCATCCAGAGACGTATACATTTCCATATTGCATAGCGGGCAGATGGACGAGGCGTTGGCAATTGAATGCTATCTGCCGCGTTAAGCAAGCAAGGCGTGAAGGTGCGGGGATGATGCGTGTGCGTCGCATCACAGCGCTCGACAGTCCATCCGCAGCCATTCCACAGCCACGCGTCGGGCCTGCGAGCAGCATTCGCGACACACGACGCGCATGGACACGCTCTCAACGCGCATTGTTTGGCTGGCGAGTCTGCCGGCACTGCAGCACATTGCCAGTGGCAGGGCGAGGTGCTGGGCCATCAGACGCACAGCCAGCACGCCTGCTGCTGGCTGCCCCAAGAGCATGCCATGCGTTGCCTTGCCATCGACTGCCTGCAGCCAATGTGGCGGTCTCCATTGCCAGCATGCCATCAGTTGGCTGGTCACAGCTGGATCTGCATGACTGCCTTTGCAGCATCCGTGCCTCGTGCCAATTGCTTGCTCTTTCCTTACACACAACAAGGCGGTCGCGGTCTGACCAACCATCTGCGACACGTGTTTGCCAAGAACGACAGTAAGACTCTTCTTGCCGTGTGTGGTTGTGTGTCGCTGCTGCTGTTGCTCGTGGAGCGTGCGACAGCCTGCATGGCAGCCAGCCGCTCTTGTCAAACCCACAGCACACTCGCATGTCTGCCTGCCCTCCTGTTTGTTCTCCGCCCTCCGGTTTGTTCTCCGCCCACACACCCCACATGCTTTTCCTTCCAAGATACAGCAGCCAGACACCAGACCACAGACCAGCAGGTACGTGGCACATTGTCCTCTCGCTCTCACTGCATACACTCTGCACATGCTGCTGTCTCTGTATGCCTTGTCTGCCTTGCCTGCCTTGCCTGCCTTGTCTGCTGCCATCCCCTCGTCTGCGGTGATGGGCGACCGTGCCACTCCGCTCTGTTGTCTGTTGTTTCCCAGCAACAGAGAGCATGAGCAGCGACGGTCTGCCGCCCCTCTCCCGCCGTCACTGCCTGCCTGCCTGCGTGCCGCACGCCGTCCGTCTGCATGGCCGACTTGCCGGTGGCTGGCATGCCGCCTATCGCAGCACGGCAGCAGCGTTTCCAGCGAGTGCGTGCCTGCAGACGGCTCGCGCAGTCGCCAGCCGTGAGTCGCGTTGGATCCGCTCGCTTCCAGTGACGCGGTCGCGACGTGGAGATGGCGCGGCAGCGGCGATGACGTGTGCGTGGCCATGGCAGCATCTACCGGCAGCCACGATGCGACGATGTGATGATGGAGACACTCTGCTTGTGGCGCTGATGTGGCTGGCCAAGCCTCCCCTGCCATGACTGACCGACGCCTCTTCCTCGTTCCATGCGACCGAATCCGCCCTCTTGGCTGCTCGACTCGACGGCGCATCCCACGCAGCATCCATCGGCAAGCCGCACGCCGATCCGCAGGCAGACTCGTGGGTCCAAGCCGGCAGCCATGGATGCTCTGCAGGCGGTCGACACAGGCACGCTTGATGACGCTGCGGTGTCTGCGGTGTCTGCGAGCAGCACAGCGAGGGCACGACCGCCTCGACAGACACCGCACGCCGTGGGTCGCCAAGAGGAACAGCGGCTGCACAGCGACGGCGGCTGGCGGTGCCTTGGCTTGCTTGCTTGCTTGACTGACTGGCTAACCGGCTGACTGGCTGGTTGGTTGGCGGGCTTCTGGAGTGTGCAGCAGATGGCACTGCATGGGTCTTGGTTGCTGAGTGTGGCAGCTGCTGTGTGGGGCGGGCTGTCGTGAGAGGTCGACGACTGGGCTGCAAGAGGAGCATCGGCGCAGCATGAACGGGCAAGGGGCAAGCGGCTGGCACGGCCTGTTGCTGCGAGTCTGTATGGCGGCTGACAGCCTGGCCGCCTGCCCACATGCACAGCAGCTGCAGAGCCAAGGCGAAGCGAACACCTGGCGCAGGATCCAACAAGCTCAGGCAGCGCCAGCAGATGAACAGTGTCGCGTGAAGCCGTTTCGTCGGTCAAGGGGCAAGATCGGCTGGTGGCGCTTGGAGGCGAGCGTCGAGTGTGAGGGCTGGCGTGAGTGCCAGTGCCTGCACTCGATCAGGAGTAGGCTGGTGGATGTGGCTGCATGCTTGGCAAGCCGTCTGTCTGCTGTCTGTCTGTTGGACGCTGACTCTCACGACCAACTGGCACGCGGCTGGCTGCTTGCAGAAGCATCTCGTGGATGGATGGATGGCTGAGTGAGAAGGCAATGCTGCACACTCGCATGCATCGCCTGTGGTCTCGTTCTGCTTGCTCACGCTGACACTTGTGACCGCCTCTGCATCCGATGGACGATCAAGTGCATTGTGAGTGAGTGAGAGAGGATTGAGAACCAGACGGTGAACTGCAAGAGCAAGTCAATGAACGGATCCAAGACGAAAGGCAATGTCAAGCAAGCAGTGCAAGCAAGCAGGCAAGCACGGACAAGATAGAGGCGACGCAAGACGACAAGTGTGAGGTGAAGAGCAAGCAGTAGGCGATTGAATGCAAGTGGTCAGGAAGCAGGAAGATCAAGTCGCACGGCGGTCAAAGAACGATCTGATGGCGGCGAATGGCAAGTGGGAGGTGGGGAGGCAGCCATTCGTTGGCATTCAACGACTTGCAGATCACAGGGCATAATGGTGCGTGCCGCAACGGGCTGTGCCCTGCTTGCTATTGTTGTACTCGGACTGACCATTGATCGTGGTGAGCGTGTTGGAGCATGTATGGTTCAATACTGAGAGTGTGCACAGCCATGGGTACTTCAGCACCGGTGTCTCTCTTGTGTGCATGGACCAGACGCACTGACCTCTGTCGCCAAGTCAAGCAAGCAAACAAACACATCCATCTGGTACGTCCTGAATGCTTCCAACATGGACAGATTCGACTGACACGTTGCCATTTGACCGAGCTTGGTCATGTTGCTCAGCTGCACGCTGTCTTTGGGATATCTGTAAGACTGTTCACTTTCTGTTGGTGCTTTCGCCTTTACCCTTTGCTTGTCTGCATGCCTGTCTGCTTGGCTTGATGCCTGTCTCTGCTTCCGTGTGCGACTCTTGGAATTGACGGTTTGGGACGATGGCGACTGTGGGCAATGCAGCACAGAAGACGATCACCAGGTTGGTTGAGACGACATGGCGTGATGTGGCCGAGGCGTGGAGGGACGAGACGTGACGTGCATCGGCTGGTGTTGGCAAGCATGCAGACTCACACTGGCTGCTCATAGCATGCAGAGCCGGTCTGTTGGGGGTGGCTGTAGCGGTTTTGAATGAGACGGCTCAGCATGCTCTGCAGCTGGTTGGTCTTGTGGGTCTGCTTTCTGGTGGGAATGCCTGTGTGCGCGCGTCTCTTGATCCTGTCCACGTCCTCTGGCTGCCATGAGGTGTTGTTCTCGCCTTCCTTGATTGTCAGCTGATGCTGGAGAGGATTGCATGTTTTGCTGTGCATGCAATGTGCGATGCTGGCTCGAGGGGATCTGAGGGCATTCATGCTGCTGCTGCTGCGGGTTGGATGGTGGCCACCAAAATGTGCACATGCGACGATCTGGTGGGCGTGGGCGATCGCGCATGCACAGAGCAGCCGGGGTTTCTCAGTGGGTATGTCGTGGTGATACACGAAGAGTCCCACACTGTCTGAGCCGCCAGTCTCAGTCGTCCATAATGGAGTCTTCCCGACACCAAAAACGACAAAAAAGCGGTTGCGTCCGAGGGCACTGGTACTGGCTCTCGAGCCTGATCTCCTCTTGTTGGTTGCGAAGCATCGAATCTATAAACACCTTTGTTGGTTGTCTTGCATCCGTTCATTTCTCTTCAATAGCATTATAGCGACTCGACATAGCGCATGGCAGCCGCCTTGACATGCTCGACGCCCTTGCTGTCGCCATGCTTCTTCTCGTAATCCAGGAACCGCTTGAAGAAGAACTTCATCTTCTTTGTGGACCACTTGTGCTCCAGCACGCGCTCAAAGAGGCGTCGTGTGACCGCGACATCGCCGGTGCGGATCTCCATGTCAATGTACACGGACCACAGATCCGCACGCTTGGGGCATGTCGCCATGAGCCCTTCGAAAATCGTGCGGCCACGTTCCGGCTCGCCCATCTTGAACTCCATCTGCGCAAAGCTGCTTGTCGTGTCAATGTCTGTCGGGAGGGGAAAAGCCGCCATGTTAGTCATGCGCGCGGTCCAAGACCGAGACATCCCTGGCGAAACAACCAGCCCACGTACGCTTGCGCTTGGGGAGACTCTTTAGGCAGCGCGAGAGGAGCTGGCGGGCCGCATCGAGCTTGCCGCGTCTCATCAGGAACTGTGCGTATC
>JAHLKH010000161.1:0-64244 GCA_025526915.1 Entophlyctis helioformis | reverse complement strand
GGACGCCACTGGTCGCCAAATTTAATATCATTTCCATTGTTCTTGGCCAGTCACTCTGAGCAGTGAACAGATGGCATTGATGCGGATCGTCTCTGCTTTGAGGCTGGCTTACAGCCCATCTTGAAGGGTATGGCTTGATGGCCACTGGGCAGCATACCAAGGGCCATCCTGCTTGTGGCAGTCTCGACTGGTGACAGCCGGCATTCTTCTGCAGAGACAACCGCGTCACAGCAGACCTTGACGTCTTGGTTGATGCTGGAGTGCGATGGCGCGCACAATGGCGCACGCGTCGGTAGAAGCGCCACCCCTCTTGAAACAGGCAGTGATCTAAGGGTTGGTGGCACCCAGAGCGCCACGCCCATTGTCAAGTTGAAGTGGCTTCTGAGATCATCAACCCAGATCGCCTCGATTCCACGATGCTCATAGGTTGAATCTGCAACCAAAGACTTGCTTGATGCTCAACGGCGGTTGGATGCTGGCATGGCAGCCACAGCACTGGTTGCCCATCCAGCCTTGTTCATAGGGTCCATGCCGCAGTTGGAATCACCAAGTGCACATGGAATTGCTAGATCTCATCCGTGTGAATACCTCCAACCTGATGCCCAGCCCTCCTTTGTGCTCTGAGCAGTGCTGAGATGTGCCATATCACTATCCGGCTCCTTGGAACAGAGATTGCCAACCAACACCATGACAATCCTCCAATCTTTGACCAAGTAGTCATCCCAGATCTCACAAATGTGTCGCACTTTCTTGTGATGATGGTGCAAGGCGAGTTTCTCCTTGGGCTCAGTGTCTTCATTGCCGACTTTGGATGCTGTTGACTTCAGTCGCCAGCAGGTCTGAGACGACTTGTTCTTTGCAGCCTGCAGTCGATCAGCCCTTTGTTGTTGACCGAGACTGTGCATGCTGCTCGTCATTGCATTCACGGGCATGCTGACAAGCCAGGTGGGTATGGCTGTTGGCTGTGGATGACGGGGTGCGACGGCATCGGCCTTGAATGCAAGACATGTTGATCATCTGCACTGCTGGCTGTTGCAAAGACACTCGTCGCTGTGACCTTGCTGTCTACACAAAGGCAGCCAGGACAGAGGTTGGCATGAGTGGCAGAATTGCTGCAGGCATTCTGTGTGTATCGCCTCGACAGTTCTCAAAGTCAGACCAAGCCAAGCGCGAGGCCTTACAGCAGCTTATGATACGGCAGCTCACATACGCCGAGTGATCCATCCATGACCTCGTTGGTGAGCTCACTGCCTCTTGTGCGATGGCTGTCAACAGTTGCGACTCTGTTGACACTGTGTGCCTTGACAAGCTCGACGACGGCTAGGACGTTGCGGACGAGCCTGGAGAGCCAACCGTTGCTGTAGCTGCCACGCCAACAGCCAGCCGCCAAAGAGCACCAAGCAAGCGGAAGAGAGCAGCAGCAGATGCCAGTGCGTCTGTGCCGGCTGTGACGTCGGCCGTTCGGACATTGCAGCAGGCCGCCCCAGCAGCACAACAAGAGCGCCGCCTGGACGCAGAGGGCAACAGCTGCAACAGGCAATGGCACGACAGTCCTTCGTGACACTACCAACACGCAACCAACTGCTGCCCCTGGGCAGGCTCGGCAGACCACAAGCCAGCGCCAAAGCGTCCACGACTTGAGAAGGCATCGGCTGCAGGCCGCTCAGAGTGACTGGGAATTCCGGACAAGAATATGAAATTGGATTCAAAAAGTCTGAAAATTGGATGCCAAATTGAACAAAATTCGAGGCAAACCAGCCGGCCAATCAGGTGCCGGCGCAAGGTTTTCTATGGGAACGAAATCAATTACCCCCCCCTCATCTCGTTCTGGACACTGGCCGTCTTTGCTGGCGTCATCGTCCTTGTGGTGCGGCCAGTCCGCGTGCCGCTGGGCATGCCGAAAGCATGGCGACGCACGCCAGCACAGCCCGTCGCCGTTGCGCTCGACATTGTCACAGCACCCATCCTAGGCGTCCTGCTGCTGTGGGCAAGCACGGCTATTGGCTGGCGCCAGATCGTCGACGGCATCGTGGGCAGCGATCCCGAGTTCAAGCCGTACTCGATCGTCATCCTCGTCTTTGCCCTGGCGTACATCTCCATCTCGCTGGACCTCACGGGCGTCTTCACTGCCTCGGCAGTCTGGGCGGCACAGCGCAGCGGATCGTCTGGCGCACGGCTCTTTCTGGCGCTGTACTTGCTGAGCAGCATCGTCACGGTCGTCGCATCCAACGACGTTGTGGTCCTCACACTCACGCCCATCCTGTGCTACTTTGCCAAGGCGCTGCAAGTCGATCCTGTTCCGATGCTGATTGCCGTCTTTCATGCAGGTAGTGTCCTGCCTCAGGTCTCTGTTGCAGCCACGGCGGCTGACCAAAGTCCATGCGACGGCTGTCAGCCAACACCTGGTCGTCGGTGCTGATCATTGGCAACCCGACCAATCTCATCGTTGGCCAAAAGTACGGCCTCGGGTTCATTGACTACACAGCGTGGATGATCGTGCCCGGTCTGCTGTCCAGTCTGACCTCTCTCGCCATCCTGTTTGTGCTGTTCCGTCGCCGCATTCCAGCCGCCATCAAGCCCATCTCATCAGATGTGCGGGCCATGGACGCCATCCAAGACAAGCCAGGTGCGATCATTGGCAGCATTGTGATGGTCCTCTGTCTGGCCACGCTGGCAGTGACGTCGCTGTGGAAAGTGCCAGTGTGGATGGCGACTCTGCCATTCTCGCTCGTCATGCTGGTGCGCGATATCGTGTCTGGGCACTACGCTGCTCAGAGATCAGCACAGCCCGCGCCGAGAAGTAGAGGCGTTGGAGAGACTGGCGGCTTGCAGCGGAGTCATCCGGATGCCTTGGCAGACACAGACGCAAGTGGCGTCATCGCCATGGTTCCACTCGACAGCATGGAGGGCGGGATCGATGGGTCACTTGCAGCACTTGCATACAGCCGCGCCAATCCCTGGCACAATCACACCAGCGAAGATGTTGACATTGGCGAAGATGTAGAAGGCGGCACAGGGCAGACTGGGGCTGCAGCCGACAAGCGTTCGTCGTCAGAGTTCCTAGCAGCGGCAGCAGCGGGCTCGGGCGGCGAGTTCAAGCTGCCGACCGCGCCATGGATGCGAGCAGCTTATGGCGCGTCACCCCGAGCGTACCAGGCTCTTGCAAGGATGCCGTGGAAAATCGGGCCATTTGTGGTGTGCATGTTCATCATGGTCGAAGGCCTCAAGCACGTTGGATGGGTCGACCGTATCGCTGCCGGGCTCGCCCAAGCCGTGTCTGGATCACTTCCTAACACCATCTTTCTTGTCGGCTTTCTGTCTGCATATGGTGAGCAGCTCGCATAATGGATGGATGGATGGATGGATGGATGGATGGATGGATGCTAGTTCCACTGTCCGTCCGACTAACCGCAATCCTTGCTCGAAACGCCATCGATAGGATGCTGTCTGCTCAACAACCAGCCGCTGTCCATCTTCTTTGCCAACATCCTGACGCATCCCAGCTTTAGTGGCGCGGTGTCTGCAACAACGCTTCGAGGCGGCATGTTTGCATTGATTCTTGGATCCAACTTTGGCGGCAACCTCATGCTGCATGCGGCGCTGGCTGGGCTGATGTGGGACGGTCTTCTGCGCTTCCACGGTATCCGCATCGGATTCTGGCAGTTTTCCACGTACGGACTCGTTGTCCCAGCCGTGCTGGTTGTTGGGTGTCTGGCTCTCTGGGCAGAGCTTGTCCTTGAAAACTCCGGCGGCTGATGCCCAAGCCCAGGGCGGTGATGATGTCGCAAAAGCGCTGAATGAATGATGATGTTTGCAAAGGGAGCGGCCCTGTGGAGGGGTGGGCAATTCGGCGGAGTTGTGGGCGGAGCGCGCGTCAGGCTGAGTGGGCTCGAGAATGGATTTTTGCGCCGCCAGATCCGACGTCATCCGCCAAGTTGCGATTGAGATCATTGGCGTTCAAGGGTGCCACTATTCGGCTCGAGTACCACAAGTGCCAGGAGCGACTGACCAGCAGCGCCAGGTGTGTGTAATAAAGCACACAAGCATTGGGTTGCATTGTCGTACGTCACCTCCGACGTTTAAACAGTCTTCTGCCTCGCAAAAGCGCAGCTGTGAGTGCGCTGTGTCCGTGCCGTATCTGGTGGCAAGCGACGTTAATGATGTCTTCATCACCATTCGCTCGAGGGACCAAAGCTGCACGCTGACGCTGCTCAGGTTGCCCACGTCACAGTACGCCACCTCCGCCAGGCCTTCGTCGGGAGCCAAGGCATCAGCATCAGCATCAGCATCAGCATCAGCATCAGCATCAGCATCAGCCAGCCAGCAGCAGCAGCAGCAACAGCAACGACGCACCAGCCGGCACGCACTGGCGGTTCAAGCATACTTGGCCAGCCGGACCATCGCATCTGGCACACCATCTGCACGTCACCACGGACGCCATCTGTCTGCACAAGGTCGGTCCATGGTGTCTGTTGCCACGCAGGCCAGCAGAGCACGGCAGCTTGCATCTGCACTGTTGCCACCGCTCCTCTGCCTCTTCCCGCCCCTCCACTTCCCGCCCCAACTCGCCCTTCAACCCAAGGCTCGCAGCCTGCCGCCGTGCGCCGTATCTGGATATTGGCATGTGGTGCTGGTCGTGGTGCTGGTTGTGGTGGTGGCTCTGTTTGTTGTCGCTGCTGTTGCTGCTGTTGCTGCTGTTGTTGTCGCTGCGGCTGCCACTGCTGCGGCTGCAACGAGGATGCGGGCACAGGAGGCAGCTGGCTGGTTCGTGCAGATGCCGGACATCACCAATCCACATGCCATCACCAAGTCCAACCTCCACCGACCTCCTCCGACCTCCGAGGCACGCATGTACAGAGCAGCAGCCGACCAAGCCAAGCGGCATCAGCACGGGCACGGGCACAGACGCCTTGTGCGGATGCCAGTGCCAGCGCCCTGTACTCTCGCAGCAGCCGTCCTCTGGCTGGTACATATTACTGCATGTGCTTGGCTGTATTTTGCCGCCAGGTGGACAAGAGGACCTCCAAAGCCCTGCTGCCAAGCTCGACTGTCAGCCTCCTCCTCCTCTCTCTCTCCCTCTCCCTCCTCTGCCGTTTGCGTGCTTGGCAGCAAGGCTTCCAAAGCCTAATTATGCAGGGGCAGCGGGTACGTATGCGGCAAATTGCAGGCTCGGTATATCTGCAGGCGAGCAAAGCAGCACAGCAGCTCAGCTGCACAGCAGTCGGGTCTGAATGCGTATCCACGCAGCCGCCATGTCGAGCCATGCCCGCCGTCGTTCGACCTGCTACGGCCGTGGAGCCAGGCGGTGCCGGAGCCGTCCATGCCGCGGCCGAGCGCGCGCAGCGGGCCGGATCAATGCCGTTCTTGGCGCAGGCGGCTGGCCGGCGTTGTTCCTGGCGGTGCGCGGGTTTCTGGCTGGCGGCCGGGGCGGGTGGCTCTGCACGCTCAGCACAGTGCAAGCCGCCTTCTTGGCTCCGTCCACCCGCCCATCCGCGCAAATCGGCTTCCCGCGCTGGGATTGGCTGGCTGCCCTCCGCGCTTCTCTTCCGAGCCCGCTCTGTGTGCCGAGTGCCGCGTGCCCAGCATGTTCAAGCGCGTGCTCGTGCGCGTGCTTGGCCTGGCCTCGCCTGGCTTGGCAGGTTCGCCCGCACGCCCGCCCGCGTGCCCACAGATTATCCACTCCGCGCCGTGCACGCCCCTCGCTATAAGACACCAAAGGCTTCTCCCTTGCCGCGGCCCCCTCTGCATTCGGCCTGCATTCTGCCTGCCTGTGTCTATCTACCCCCGCCTGCCCACGCCTACCTACCCCCGCCTGCCCTCCCGCCTGCCCTCCCTGCCGCTGCTTCCTCAACCGTCGCTTGCACCTTACAGCCGCCCGCCAACTGACCCGAGCAGCTCCAACGTAAACAAAGCAAATTCTCGCTCGCCGTCTTGGTCAGCCGCCGTCACTCTCCGACAGCCGCGCAACCCCATTGGCTGAAAATCTGCCTCGGTCACCTGCCATTCTCCCACAAACATTGGACAGGTGCTGAGCCAGCGAATCACAGCCCCGTGTCGTGGTCTCTTTTTCAGCAGCACTTTGGCTTTAAACACGGCGAGCCCCTCCTGCTCCGCCCTGCTCTTCTCTTCTCTGCTCCGCCCCGCCCCGTTCTCTCCCCCCCTCTGTGCGCCATCGGGCTTCTGCCGCCTCAGCTGTACTTCTGCGGTCCTTCTGCCAAGCTGCCGTCTCGCCCTTGTCTTCTCCAGCGGATCTCTGTGCACAAGGTAAGATGCGGCTGGCTGGCTGGCTGCGTGCAAGGCTTGGCGGCTGCTCTTTGCTGACCTCAGCATCGATTGCGCCTGGCCCGTGCACGGCAACCGTTGATCCATGTGCGTGATTTCGCTCTGGGATTCTGTCCGCGGCTTGACTTGGCTGCGTCTTTCGCTCCTTGGACTGCGCTGCTGGCCGCCCCGCCTTTGCTCTGCATACGACTCGGTAACGTCGCACACGTCGCTCGCATCAGCCCCAATGTGGCCGTCGACGTCTGAATCTGAGGCTTCGGCATCGTCTGCTGCACACGCTGTGTCGGCATCAACAGCCGCCCCTCCCACACTGCCCGCTCAGGCGTCTATGTCGTCGGCACCGCTCGACCCTGCGTCTGCGTCGGCCATTCTTTCGTCTGGGCCAGCCATCACCGCACAGCACCAGCAGCTCCTTCAAGCACATCACCAACAAACGAATCAATCAAAATCGCTCGAGGGCCAGCCACCAGTCGCTGCAGCCTCGTCACTTTCGCCGACAGCTGCCGTCGGCCTCTCCTCTCACCTGCTCGGAGACTTTGCCGCAAGGAGAGATCCAAGCCCTGTGCTTGGCGACTCTCGCCGCTTCGCTTCTTCTGCGGAGATGCTGTCGGAGGCGCATCATCCGATACCGCTGGGGTCGCCCGTTGGCCTGCTTGGCGATGGCGATGGCGCTGGCGCTGGCGCTGGGCCCATCGACCCGGCGTTTGGTGCACCAAGCTTTTCCACCGCGGCGTTGTCGTCATCGGCACCCCCGCCTGCGCCAGCACCGCCCGCAGCACGGAAACGCTCCAAAGGACGGACATCGAGCCTCTCGGATGGTACTGACCTCTCCAGGCTGTCGCCCTCGCAACGGAAGCTTATCCGCGAAATGTCTCGAGGCCTGTCCTGCTTCAACTGCGGCACCACAAAGACCCCTGTCTGGCGGCGTGCGCCGGACCGCATCAACAATCTCTGCAACGCCTGCGGCCTCTTTGTCAAGCACTACGGCCACGCTCGTCCCGTCTCTTACAACGAAAAGGCGCGGCGGTCTCAAACTGCTCTACCGCCAGCCGCCGCTGCTGCTCTTGCCGCGGCCACTGCCACCAACGAGGCGCAAGGAGGCTCGTCCAGCACGGTGTTTGGTCGCCGCCCGTCCATATCAGACGCTTCTGGACATCATGGCGATGTGCACGACCAGCAACAGCAACAGCACCATCAGCAACAACAGCATCAGCATCAGCATCAGCAAATGGCTCGCGACCAGACTGCAGGACAGTTTGGCTCGTCTTCCATGTCGGCATCTGCTGCACGGCCGCCCTCGGGACTACATGGGCCACACGCACAGTATTTCGGCAACAATCGCCGCGGCAGCATCGAGGTAGGCAGACATGGCTCGAGTGTCTCTGTGCCTGCCTCTTCGGTCCCCACCAACACAAATGCCTTTTCCGTCTCGTTCCATCAGCAGCAGCAGCAGCAGCAGGCCGGATCTGCACCGGGATCGACGATCGTCGGATCTGGAGCGATCACGGGCCAGATGCACTACCATCCAAGTCACCAAACGCCCCATCCACAGCAACAGGCTGGCCCGCAGCTGATGTACACCTCCACACCCGATATCGCCCATTTGCCGTCGTCTCACTCGCAGGCGAGTCTTGAGCACCCGTCGAATGCTGCGTTCAACGCCAGCCAGATGCATCCCAGCCAGGTGCACGCGCAGCGTCTGACCTATTCTCTGCCGCATATCAACACGCGTGCCAACGCCGCGCCGCCGCGACTGGCCGCCGTGTCAGCACCGCAGATCTACCACCCCATGCACCCGCCGCAACACCAGCCCCAACACCTGCAACACCAGCACCCGCACCATCAACAGCATCAAGACCTGCCCAGCTTCATTCCAACAATCGGCTCGCAGTCGCCGCACTCTGTCGCCCCTGCCAGCCCCCTGGACATGGACCCAGGATCGGCTAACGCTGCTACCCTCTCTGCCTCGGCCTCGTCGTCCGCATCATCGTCGTCGTTTCCGTCTCCCTACGTGTCGTCGCCCGCCTTGTCGACCTTTTCAGCAACCGCGCCAAGCTCGTTTGCACCGCCAACGCAGCTGCAACACCCACACCAGCTGCCCTTCCACCCTCCCTTTAGCCAACACGTTGCAGCCCACGGGCAGCCCCCGCCACGACCGCATTTGTTTGAGCCGCCGCATCAGCACTCGCACCCATACCAACAGTCATACCAACAGCATCACCCGCAGCACCCGCAGCACCAGCAGAATCACCAACAACAACAGCAGCAACAGCAGCAACAACAGCAGCACCAGCATCAGCATCATCAGCTCATGCATGGCCAGTCGGCGCCGCAGCTGCTCGGTCCGTCATCAACGTCGCTCTTTAGCGGGTCGCAGATCTCAATGCCGCCGTTCCCGGCAGACCCATCTCCTGGCGAGCCTGTATCGCCACTCGTGGAAATGATGGGCGGCTTCTTCGCCCACATGCACCAGGGGCCCGGCCCCCGCACGCTCTCCATCGGATCGTCGTCCTCGTCATCTGCTGGCACAGCTGCCTGGTCGTCGATGGATCTGGCCAGCTTTGCTCTCTTGGGCGTCAACAGCCTGCCAGGTCCCAACGGTGGGCCGACCGACGGCTCTGGTGTACCGCCGTCTGCTGGCGGTGCTCATACTGGAGGCCATGGTACACCTGCCATGGCTACCAAGGCCGATTCTGGGTCTGCTTTGAGGGATGACAAGCGGAAGGCGTCTGGCGATGCGAACGCCTGGTATGACGTGAGCTCTACCCATGGGTGATGACAGGCACGCCGCCCCCTGGCGTGGCTTTACCCTCGCCTCTCCCGCCCTCTTGGTTGCTTGCAGTAATGATGGGCCCCTTGTGGCCCTACCTAGATATGATAATATGAATTCTTGACAATAAACTCGCTCAAGGCCGATCACGTACACACACGATCGAATTGCTTGTATTCCAACCCACCGACACACTGTTGCGCACTGTTTTATTCTTGCCGCCAACACGCTCATGCTTAGCAGCAGCATGGAGGGGGGATGGAGACAGGTGTGTGTGTGTGTGTGTGTGTGTGTGTGTGTGTGTGTGTGTGTGTGTCACGCATCAAGAACGGGCAGCCACACGCGCCTTTTCCGTCACTGCGGCATACTCTTCCGACGACCGCACACTGGTGCCTGGCATCCACCGGACGCTGAAGCCGAGCCGCTCAAACGAATTCACCTCGCGCTTCATGTCGCCGCGACGGCGTCGCACGTAGCCGGGCCGCTCCTTTTCCAGGCTCGACAGGATCGGCGCGACGTTCTTGCCCTCGGCTGCCCACTGCGAGATGGTCGTTGCGGCGTAGGCATCAAACTCGGCGTTTTCCGTGTCGGCTGCTTTGCGCATCTGCAGCTCGGCTTGGTGCTTGAGGTCGGCGGATACCTTGGCTGCGGCTTTCGAGGCCGTCTGGTTGGTGCATGCAATGCACGGCAGGGGGTGAGTGCAGGTTTGCGAGTGTGCCGAGTGACGACGTTGAAGACAAGGGCAAGGGAAGATGAGACGGTAGGGACGAGAATGCGAGCGGGAACGAGCCGACTTACAATCTGCTGTTCGTGGTACTCGCGGAGAGCGAGCAACACCTTCTTTTGCTTCGCGTCTTGCTCGATGGTCTCGAGTTCCCACTGCTCGGCCTTGCCAATAAGCACCTGCCGGTCGCGTTTGGCTTCCGCACGGATATCATTCTTGCGTTGCTGCTTGATGCGGCTCTGTGGTTTAGTGGCAGGCACATGTCAGTTGAGTGACTGGGATGACTGGGATCGCGGCGATCACCGTGATGTGATGCACGCACGTGCTCGGTGAGGAACTCGCGTTGTTCGGCGAGCTGCTTGTCGTGCTTGGCTTGCTCGGCTGCCATGCGGACGGCGTACACATGGTCGCGCGCATGCGACGTCTTTTCAATGTACGCAAGCACGGCCTTTTCGGCCTCCTTGTCGAGCTCAAGAGCAATCTTGCCAACACCTTCGTGCACCTTTTCGCGGTCCCTGGTTGCATCCTCGTGTTAGGCAAGACGCACTTGAATGACAGCGACGATTGGTGAGGAAATGGCTTACTCGGCAACAGCGCGATCGTACTCGGTCTTTCGAACCACCTGGTACTCTTTGCGCTCGTTGAACTTGCGGTTCTCCACTTCGAGCTCCTTGGCCATCTTCTTCTCGACCATCTTGCGTTCCTGCTCACATCCCCCAGCCGTCCAATATGAGTGTCTGCGCATTGTCTGCCCACCGGCTCCTCACAGACGCAAAATAGCAGTGTTTGCGCACCTGTTTCTCGCTGATCATGACAGCAAGCGTCTCGCGGCACTCCTTGGCAGACTTTTTCTTGGCATCGTAGCTGCGCACCACCTTTTCCTTCTCCTCCACTTCGATATCATTAAACAGCTTGCGGTAGTACTGCAGATCAAGCTAGCCTCGCAATCGTGTTAGCATCCACATGCTGCTACACATATCCCCCATCCGAATCCACCAACGTACATTGCGCTGTGCCTGGCGCTCCTGCGCCTTCTTGCGGATCTCGCAGCGAAGGGAGTCGGCAAACTGGAACCGCTCCAGCCGACGCCGCTCCTGGTCTTGCTTGTCCTTTTCGATGCTGTCGAGCAGCGCCAACCGCATCTTGAGCACGTCCGACTTGTGCCGGATCTCGTTGGCCATGTTGCGCTGCTTCTTGGTCTCGATCTGCTTGTCGCGTTCCTGTGAACAGCGTCATGAGAGTCAACGTGCTGGCCAATGTACAGCTCCACAGAGATCCAGCTGGTGTACAGGTCGGCCGGCGCTTACATAGAGAACATTGGACATGAGGAGCTGCGAATGCAACGCCTTGAGACGCGGCTCCTCGAATCGCTGCAGCAGCCGTGCTCGCTGGATCGCTTCCTGTCGCTCCGTCGCTCGCACCACCGCCCATTCTGCGTCCACTCTCTTTCGCTCTTCCTGCACACACCCAGCGACGCAACGGCCCCACCCGAGACACACGATCAAGAACAGATGAGTGTCGCCTCCAAACAAACCCATCCACACGCACGCACGCACGCACACACACACAACCAAAACACATGCACACGACAAACCTCTTGCATTCGCGCCTTGACGTCCTGGGCAGCCAACCGCTTCTTGCGACTGCCCATGATCGTGTTGCCCCAGCTCTTGACTCGCTCCTGCGACAGCGTGTGCAGCTGCTCGCGCTGTTTCCGCAGAATCACGTGAATGTCGTCGTCTGGGTCGTGGAAAGCCAGCTCGCGGATGCCCTCGAGCTTCTCGGGCACCAGCACCGTGTCCTTGATGCTCTGGTTGCCGGACAGGTGCGGCCGCGTGTGATGGAACGGTATAAACACATCGGCGGCGTGCTCTGGCATTCGTGGTTGCCGTTGAGGTGTCGACGGTTTGCAGAGGTGCGGGGTGCGGGGTGCAGGTGTCAGTTTTGGTTTGTGGGCCAGGCGGAGATGCAAGGGGGCGAGGGAGCAGCACCTTGGCCAATCTGTACACGAATCGTTGACAGCTGCGGCAGTGCATTGTTGTCTTGGGGGTCTGTGGATGTGGACAGGGCCGGTGCGCCGCGGTGTTTTGGATGCGGCTTGGGCTGTGGGACGTCGCGATCGAGGTCGCGCAACGGCGGTGGCGGCGGCACAAGGATCATGACTGGCGAGCTGAGTGGCGAGGCAGGAGGCGGGACAAGAGTTGGCGACGAGGACGCAGGTGACTTGGCAGTGTGGTCTGCTCAAACGAGTCTGGATCGCTGCGCTTGCTTTTGGAGAGTTGCGGACAGATTAGCCAAAGCTGGCGAGCGAGTCGCAACATGGCGATTCGTGCAATGATGTCATCTGCAAACGCGAGACGGTCTGTCCAGAAGTCGCACAGAAGTCTGCCGACGGCCTAGACACGCAAGAAAAGGGCTTCAGCAGGCAGACAGCCGGCTGGCCATGACAGCGTTGGCATGACATGACAAGGAAATGCGCAGGCATCCACGAGCAACATTGACTCGAAAAACGTTGTCTTGATTCTTTGGAATAAAGCGGACGAGAGGGGGGGATGATGGTGGGATGTGAGACGGGGTGGCAGGGGCAAGAAGCGACAGACGCAGGTCGACTGATGATAAAAGCCAGGTGCAGGAAATATGCAACACGACTGGGATGACCACAAGACGAGAGACAGACACAGCGGGATAATAGCAGTCGGCGGGAGGTCGGCGGGCGGAGGAGCCATTACTTGAATCGTCCGTTGAGGCTTGTGCTGAGCCACTCCAGGCCCTCGTAGAGACCGTCTCCAGAGGTGGCGCAGGTGGCCTGGATCCACCAGTTGCGCTGGCGGAGCGACTGCAGGCCAAGCTTCTCGGTGATCTCGGCGGCGTTCATGGCGTTGGGGAGATCCTGCTTGTTGGCGAACACGAGGAGGAGAGCGTCACGGAGCTCGTCCTCGTTGAGCATGCGCTGCAGCTCATCGCGGGCCTCGCCAATACGGTCTCTGTCGTTGGAGTCAACCACGAAGATGATACCTGTTTGCCAGCGGATGGCCCAGGCAGGGTGAGTTGCAGAGCCAACAAGGTGCAGACACGCAGACACGATCCCGTGCAGACATACCCTGGGTGTTCTGGAAGTCTGTGGGTGCAGAAGGCGAGACGCCGGACGGTGCAGACACGAGTTGGTCAGCACACGCACGAGACAGTGAGGCATGCAGACAGACAGACAGCAAGGCAGGTAGAAACAGGCAACATACAGTGGCGCCAGAGAGGGCGGATCTTGTCCTGACCACCAACGTCCCACACGGTGAACGAGATGTTCTTGTACTCGACAGTCTCGACGTTGAAGCCTGGATGAGCGGCACAGGGGCGGGATGCGTTGATGGGATGAGAGTCGAGAAGAGCGGCGGCGGGAACAAGTGTCAGCAAGATATCCAGCGATTCATGCGAGCGGACGCCACAAAGCCATGTATGCAAGCTGGCTGGCTATCATGGCTGTGCAACCAGCCAGGCAGCCACGCCAGGCAGCCACGCCAGGCAGCCACGCCGGTTGACGGATACCAAAGACAAGCGACTAAACGAATGCACCATGCACAGACGGCAGCGCCAGGAGAGCAAGGACAAGAGGGACGCACCAATGGTGGGAATCGTCGTCACGATTTCGCCGAGCTTGAGCTTGTAGAGAATGGTGGTCTTGCCGGCAGCGTCAAGACCGACCATGAGGATGCGCATTTCCTTCTTGCCCCATAGGTTGGCGAACAGCTTCGAGATGGAGAGACCCATGGTGGTGGACTGGCCGCCGGGGCGTTTGTTGCAGCAGGAGCAGCAGCAATAAGAGCAGCAACAACGGACGGGACGTGGCGGACGATCGAGCGGACACGATGCAGCAAACGTGGCGAGCAGACAGCGTCAGGGCCAACGTGTGCGGGAGGGCAGCAGCAGAGCAGACAGCAGAGCAGAGAGCAGAGCAGGCAGACACGAGGAATGTGGTGGCAGATGCGCACGTCACCGCAGTCACCAGCCAGCCAGGCAGCCCGCCAGCCAGCGACAAGCCAGCCGTTGGCAGCAGCACACGGCAGCACACGGCAGAACAGAACAGCAACGGCGCTTGGCCGACGTGGAGCAGCGGGGCTGGACGGGCGGCAGGCAGCAGGCAGCAGGCAGCGCGGGAGGGGCAGGGGGAGGACGGCAGATACGTGGATGGAGCGATGGGGAGATGGAGGGGGGGTGGGAGGCGGGAGGTGCGGCTGCAGATGCGGGTGCTGGGGCCGTGCTGGGGCCGTGCTGGGGGGCTGGCGGGCGGGCGGGCTGGCGGGCGACCGGCCGCTGGGGGCGTGGTGGGCGTGGTGGGCGGGCAGGCGCAGGTGGAGATGGCAGAAAGCGGGCGGGCGGGCGGGCGGGCTGGCGCAGAGGCCCGTTCGAGTGCGGCGGCCATGGACGGTCGGCGGTCTGCCTGCGCCTCGCCCCGGCAGGTTCGCCACGGCCCTGCAGCCCTGCAGCACCAGCGACCACCCACCGCACGCAGACCTGGCTGGCTGGCTGGCTGGCTCGCTCGCTCGCTCGACAGGGATTTCACGGCAATCAGCGCAGCGGGCGGCGGCACGAACCTGATCGTTGTGTGGTGACGGGACAAGGCGCACGACGCCGCCGACTGATTCATTTGTCGTGCCGGCCGCGATGGTGGTGGTGGCTCGACACATACAAGAGCACACACATACAAGAGCACAGACAGATGCACAGACACATGCACCGAACAACAAGTGCAGGCATCCGCTACTGCGCGCCAGCGGCAACAGTCTTGGGCCGCACTTCGGCATCCGAGATCGACCGCACATACACCGCGTCGACCGGGTGGTCCTTCTCTCCCTCTTCAAACGTGTAGCTGGACGCAACCGCAAGCAGCGTGCCGTCCTTGTTGAACGACAGCGACGCAATGCTCGTCGGGTACCGCGCGTACTGCTTCAGGCGCTTCTTGTTGAGGCCGTCCCAGATGTTGACAATGCCGTCGCCGCCGCCCGACGCAAATGTGCCACGACTGTCGCACAGCGAGGCAGTGAGTGCGAGGCTTGCCATCATCATGCCGGCCAACCAACCAACCAACCAACCGACCAACCAGCCAACCAACACACCACCACGACACAGCCACTTACATGGGGTGGTACGCCAGTGCGTTGACTGGATAGATGGTATCGACGCCATCAATCGTCTGGCGATGGCACTTGAAAGAATAGTTCTTGGCCTGCACTTCGGCAGCACGGTCAAAGTACTCGACTGCAATGCGGCCCTCGATCGAGCTCGACGCAAACCCCTCGCCCGTTGGCGTGCACGCCACCTTGCGGATCATGAACTTGAGCGTCGTCTCGTGCTCCTCAAAGATCTGCTTCATGGCCCGCAGGTCGTAGATCAGGACGCGGCGGCCGGCTGTCGCCACAACCACCTTGTTTTGCACCGTCGACAGCGAGTACACCTTGTCGGGCTGATCGAGCGTGCCTGTCAGCGCCGTCGACTGGCGGTCGTCCCACAGCTTGACGCTCTTGTCCCAACTGCCTGTGATGACCTGACCTGCATTCCCATCCATCCATCCATCCTTTATGTCAGCTCACTTGCTGCGTTCCTGCATCACATCGCATCGCATCGAGCAGGCGGATCCATGGCCACTTACGGAGCTCAGAAGAGTACTCGACACACCGCACAGCGTCCTCGTGGCTGCCCAGGTCCCTCTCGCTCTGGCTTGCCACATTGTACCTGTCCGCCACCGCCCGCACCAGAGCAGCAATGTCAGCAGAGCAGCGGTCGCATCTTGGACGTGCGCAGATCAAACCCACTGCTTGACGACCCGGTCGAGACCTGCAGAGTACACCACGTCCTCTGCTGAAGAAAAGGCCAGGTCCAGGACCGCCGCCTGGTGGCTGTAGCGTGCACGGGTGACGTTGGCAACCACGTCGTACAGGGAGACCGTCTGCGGGCCAGGTTGGGGCCGACCATCCACCAACCAACGCTGCATGTCAGCCAACGCTCCATTCTGCATCCCGACTGCATCCCGCTGCTCGCTGAGCAACAAGGCCCACCTTGTCCCAAGATGCCACGGCTAGCAGCGAAGGGTCGATGCGACTAAACTCAACGCTGGAGATGCCGTCTCGTGGTGCATCTGCGAGCTCTGTGCCGTGCGGTCCAACCGTCATTGCTGCTGTTGCTGCTGCTGCTATTGTTGTTGTCCGTTACGGGCAAACTTGCTCTCGACGACGAGGAGCAGATCAGCTGGTCACGTGACATACAAGACATCTAGTGACATCTGGTTTATTGAGCGGGCGGCTGCTGGACTTGCAGCTGCAGACGCAAGACGCCCGTGTCCATGGTCTTGATGGGCACAACAGACGGCGCCGATCTAGCTCCGTCTCCATTGCTATTGCCACCAGATCGTCCAACAACACCAACGTGAACAGCATCCTGCTCGCCAGCAATCCACGGCACACCATGCGATGCTTTGGTGGCTGGCTCTTGATCGTCTGCCATGCGCACCAGAATGTGGAACTCGGTATCGTCATCGTCATCGCTATCATCGTCGCCATCATCGTCTCTTGCGCTGCTCTCATCGCGTCGCTGGTATGGCTGAAGCAGGCTGTCCAGTGCACCCAGCTGCAGCATGAATCCGTTCAAGAGCGAGTCGATCGCCGATGCGTCCATGCTGCTTGCCAGAGAAGCGACTGAGCGTCGCCTTGCAGCCGGCTCTGCACCAAGATCGCCAGCATCAACACCCTGCTGCTGCTGCTGCTGCTGCTGCTGCTGCGGCACGGCCACGTCAAACACAAACGTCTCTTTGGTGGCACCGCGCGCCTGGATGACCAGCAGCACTTGTCTGAGCCTGCCCTGGCGCACTCGTGCCAGTCAGCCCCAGGCTGCAGTCAGAGACAGATGCGATTGCAACCAACCTGGAGCATGTCTGGCCGGATCGAGTCCACGACGTCCTGGATGTATCCCTTGAGCTCCGGGTGCCGCGAGATCCACACCGGCACGCCGTACTTGACTGCCCGCTGGAACGTCTCTGTTGCCGGGTTGTCAGCCAGCGTTCAAGTGGCCGGACAGCTTCACGACGACGACGCACCTTGCGGATACACTTGCCGCGCATGCAGGATAAAGTGCATGGCCACCTCCATGAAGCCCAGCACGGCTGCTGCCACATCTGTGCGTCTGTCAGCAGTGCATGATTGAAGAGCAGCTGTGTCGGTCGAACATGCCTCGATAGTCGGTCGGCATCCAACGTAGCCGCTTTCCCTGTTTCGACGCAACGACAACCTCGATCATGCCGTCCGTGCTGTTTGTGTGTCTCGGTGTGTATCTCAACAGCCCACACTGTGCACACACACACCATCTAACGCACAGCCATACGAACAGGCAACATCTGCCGCAGTCCAATGGCCGAGGCAGTGTTTGCCCACACCGTTGCGTCCAACTCGCTCAACGACCACTTCACTCGCATCGATTCTGCTGGCACGGCTGGCTACCACATCGACGACCTGCCCGACCGCCGGTCCGTGACGGCGTGTGCGGCCCACGGCGTGCCTGTGCGCCACCGCGGCCGCCAGGTGAGCAAGGCGGACTTTGCCGACTTTGACTGGATCCTGTGCATGGACGAGTCCAACCTGGCCGACTTGCGGCGGATCCAGCCCAAGGGCAGCAAGGCCAAGGTGCAGCTCTTTGGCGACTTTGATCCGCAGGGCGAGCGGATCATTGCGGACCCGTACTACGGCGACATGGATGGGTTCGAACGCAACTTCCAGCAGGTGTCGCGAGCGTCTGTCGGTCTGCTCAAGCACCTGGGTCTCATTCAATAAACAGTCTATCCAGTCTATCCATTCTGTCCGGCCGTCCATTCCATTCTCTGGCTGCGAGCCAGAACGCGACCGCGATCTCTCCCTCAAGCTGTAAAACGTCGTCGTTGTGGCAATGGATCAAGCTATTGTCAAGACGAGCCCAGCAGCCGTCACAGCCAACGACAGCAGCATGTCTGTCGCGCCTATGCTTGAAAGTACAGCCACCAAAGGTTTGCCGCATTCCCAGTCAAACCACAGTGACACGAACACAGCCAGACTCACAGCGACTGCAGTAGACATGACAGAACACACGCCGTGCTGCGCGTGTGCCTGCAGACCAGCCAGGAGGGCGAAAAGGAAGGTGGACCAAGGCGTTGGGCACCTGATTGCAAACGCAAGCGCCATGAGCAACCAGGATCTCGCCGAGTTCATTGAGAAGATGGAGCACCAAGACCGCACAAAGCTCATCAATGCAATCAATGCGATTGTAAAAGGGCATGTGCCGGCGGATGCCGCCTGCCTTTCACACCATGCTAACTTTCAGACCGACAGACCATACAGGCACGAGAATCTGGCTGGCGAGCACATTGCTGACCAAGTCAAGTCCATCGCAGCAGATGCTCTGAAAAGCGCTTGGGAGCACACCGATAACTGGACAGAAACCATCGCATACGGCAACCAGATCAGGGAGATTGTGAATGTCCTCTTTGGTGCCCTCAGCTTCCTTCCTGGCTCCGATCTGGCTGGATCTGCGGTTGGATACCTGTTATGGGCCATTGGAACGTCGCGCGATGCCGGACCAAAGTACCTCGATGTGCTCAACGAGGCTGTCGAGTATGTCGAGCTTCTCCATACCGTCAAGGAGTTTTCCAGGACAGAGACTCTGTCAGACGGTGAGTCGCGGCCCTGATTGACCAACAGGCTTGAAGTGCTGATGTGCTCGTGTGACAGGTGCTTCCACCGCGATGCCCAAATGTAAGCTCACGAGTGTGAGCAGCTGTCCATGCCACGACTGACAGACCGGTGCTGCAGCCGTTGGCACGTACGACAAGATCAGGCACCAGATCGAGACATACGACCGCATTGTCACTGGCATGACGGCAGATCTGCTCCACTGGGAATCCAGAGGACGCATTGGCAAACTGGGACAGACACTGCGGGGAAAGCACCCAAAGCCAGATGCCATATCTGGCAAGTTGCGCAAGATACGGAAATCCATCCGCGACAAGGTGCTGATCCACATCTCCACAACAACGGACCAGATCAACGAGAAGCTGGACCAGCTCACCAGCATTGCCGACATGAATTTCGAGATCCTGGACATGACGGGCAAAATGTGGCAGCTCGACAAGGACAAGTCGGCCGAAGAAGCCAAGGCGCGGCTGTTTCTCTTTGACGATGTGTTGGCAAGCATCAAGAGCACATATGGACATCTCGTTGACCACCCGCGTGTCAAGTCGCGCATTGAACAGTTTGAAGCCAACATCGCCGAGCTGTCAACGCGGATCCAAGAATACGAAATGGGTAGGATACCCTGCGCTGAAGCTCCCTTATGGTGTCACGGCATGCTCAATGCTGGCTGGACAGAGTCGGCAAAGAAACGCATTGTGGCGTCGCAGTTCCAGAAAACCAAGCAAACCATTGAGATCAAGAACCTCAAGGATGCACTGCGTGAGTCAGTCATGTCCAGCAGTGTTCGACGAATGGTGGATGCATGCTGACAGCGATTGACAGGGAATTGCATCCTCGAGAATGAGGAGCTCAAGAGAAGGCTGGTGGAGGCCGGTCAGGACGCAGACACGGATGCGCGCGTCTCGCCGCATGTTTTCCAGCACAGTGCACTGGACGCGCCATTGCAGACGGTTCATGCCAAGATGGTTGTGGAGCCTGATGACGATCAGCTGCACCAGCCACTCCAGCCACTGGCGCGCGAAAGCTCAAAGGAATCAGCAGATGAGGTACTAACGAGTGACATGGGCAGCATGGAGGCATCGTCCGATCCAAGTGTCGAGCCTCGGGAGGGGGCAGAGCAGCCGCAGCCGCAAAGGCGGAAGCAGCCAGCGGCACTGCTCGCCAAGATCCTTGCGCTTGCCAACCACGGAACCGAGGCGCAGCTCAAGACGCTCAAATGGCTTGGTCCAGCACGCGCATCTGCCATCATCTGCTGCCGCAACGGGAAGCGCAATCGGTACGGGAGCCAGGCGGATCTGGAGGCTGTGCTGGGCCCGATTGCGTCGCGGGTCTGCAGCGACAACCCCGACCCCATTCCCATTCCCGTTGATGCCGACGAGGCATGAAGCCACTCATTGGATCGCATTGTAGTTTCCATCCAAAAAAGAAAAATTCACATGGACCTGTTGCAGCCGGCGAGAGCCCCCAAGACGCCAAAGACAGCCGCCGAGAAGAATGCCGCCCGCCGGCTCATTGTGGTGCTGGAAGAGGCATCGCTGGAAACGGTCAAGGTCGGAAAGGGCAAGGAGGGCCACTATGCGCTGCTCAATGCCGACGACCACCACCATTTGCTCAAGAAGCACGGACGTGACCTTGCCGAGTCGCGGCCCGACATCACCCACCAGTGCCTGCTCGCCCTGCTGGACTCGCCGCTCAACAAGGCTGGCCTTGTGCAGGTGTACATCCACACAACCAAGAACGTGCTCATCGAGGTGTCGCCGCATGTGCGCATCCCTCGCACGTTCAAGCGCTTCTGTGGCCTCATGGGTGCGTTGGTGGCCGCCGTGCTGTTTTTCTTTGGCCTTGCCAGCTGGCCCGCCGTGGATGCGCTCGACTGACGCTTGCTTGGATCGCGAACCCACAGTGCAACTGCTGCACAAGCTGAGCATTCGCGCCGTCAACGGGCCGGAGAAGCTGCTCAAGGTGGTCAAGAACCCCATCACAGACCATCTGCCCGCCAACTGCCGCAAGATTGGTGAGTCTGGACCTGCAGGATGAGCGGGCTGTGGACAGCGATCGATCGACCGCCTCGCAGACTTTGAAGCAGAGTGGCTGATCGCACTGCCCGACGTTCATGTGGACAGCCATGGCTTCAGATGTCGCGCCCGTCCGTCTGTCCACATACCTGCCAACGCTGCCCAGCGACCAGAGCCTCGTGTTCTTTATCGGTGCGATGGCGCGCGGCGAGGACAACTGGGTCGACGACATTATCGACGACAAGGTGTCCATCTCCGAGTATCCGCTGTCTGCTGCTGCAACGTGTTCCAAGCTGGTGAGTGCTGCTGTGTTGTGCTGCACTGTGGTGTCCTGCGCTTGCTTGGCGATCGACTGGCTGGCTGGCGGACTGATCGACTGACTGGCCGGCCCGACTGATCGACAGACGTCTGCACTAGAGGATCTGTGGGGTGTGTTGTAGGCGGGCGCTCTGTTGCACTCTTAGAAATGAAGCAGCGATGAAGTGGGTCTGCTGCGAGATCTGTAAACAGCGGCGACAGCATTGCCAACTTTTGGTCTTTGCATGACCTTTCCGTGCGCAACAACAACACCAGTAGCATGCCGCGTTCAAGCACGCCGCCGTCGCCCGCCGCTCCAGATGCCGGTGCAGACGGTGCAGGCGCCAGCCATGCAAACACGCCAACGACCACGCCCACGCCCACGCCGGCCACGGCCAAGCGGCCCACGTATGCGTCGCAGTCGCTGCCGCTGCCGCAGTCCAAGCCGACATCCGCCTCGCACTCGGCGTTGCCGGCAGCGTCGCAGTCGACGCAGTCGACGCAGTCGTCGCTCCAGAGCAGCTGGCTCCTGCGGCTCTTCGAGAGCGACTTTTTCGACGCCCGCCTGGCGCTGTCGTACCTGCACAAGTACCCGGACTCGGTCGGCATCCAGCACTACATCTGCAACGCCCTCGCCTCGTTCCCCGAGTCGGACATTGAGTTTCTTCTGCCGCAGATGTGGTGCGTCTGCTGTCCTTCTGCCTGCCTGCCTGCCTGCCTGCATGACGCCCACTTTGAGCGCCACGCCGGTTGCTGCCGCTGCGGCTGAATTGTGCTGGCTGCCGTTGGCGGATCAACTGCTGGGCTGATGCGTGCTGACACCGGCCGGCTTCTGGCCTCGCTGGACGTGGCAGCCACATGCTCATCACCCGGCCGCACCACTCGGTCGCTCTCGAGGGATTCATCACAGACATGTGCCGTGCATCGCAGCACATGGCCATCTTGGTAAGCTGCCGATCGCCGCCGAGCGTTGCACCAACAACTGCTAACAGACTGCTGCATCGCTGGGTAGACTCTGTGGTACCTCGAGGCGTATCTCAAGGAGATGCAGATGCGCAACATCCAGACGGCGTCGTCGCGGCTGTGCCAGCGGCTGTACCTCACATGCCAGTCGATCGTGTTTGACGATGCTCCTGTTCATCGCCACCACCGTCCGCATGCATCTCCCAGCGACACTCATGATCATCAGTACCAACAGCAGCCAGCACAAGATCCGCGCCAGACGATCGCCCATGGATTGCCAAGCGGTCGCCAGATTCAGCCCAGCCGCACTTCGGCCGATTCGACCAGTGCTGCGTCTCAAGCGAGCAACAGCAGCAGCAGCAACCAGCAGCAAAACGGAACAGATGCCGGCCCGCAACAAAAGGGCGGACTGTCGCGCTTCAAGTTTTGGCAACGCTTCCCTGGCTTCACTCGCTCATACAACCACATCCCGCCTTCCGTCGTCGGAGTGGGTGTTGTCATGGGTGCTTTTGGCACGCCGCAGCTGTTTGGCTCGTCTGCCAAGATGATCCTCAGCCAGACTTGCCATCCTCGCGTCATTGACGGCCCTGGGCATGACATTGATGCAGACTCGCTGGGCCTGGCTGGTCCCGCGGCTGCTCTTGACGCTGACGATGACGGCCGCGACGACGAGGCCGACGTCAACGGCACCGATGCACAGACGGTGGACGTTGACAGCGCGACTCGATCTCGGCTTGCACAACGCCGCTCTCTGCGCATCCTGTCTGGTGCCCAGCAGAACGGCAAGCCTCGTGGGCATGGCCGCAGTGCAAGTGCCGTGGAGCCAACCGCCATGGACGCGTTCTTCCCCAACCTGCAGACAAGCCTCATCACCAATCTCAAGCTGATTGCGCGCATCCCAACTAGCTCGCCGTCGCTCGAGGAGCTGTCCAAGGGTTCGGCCTTTTCCTTTTCCAACTTTGTACGCAAGGCATCCACAGCCACGGGAATCTTGTCGGTCAACACCGGCTTGGCCGCTGCCAATGGCGAAGCCGGCGGCTCTCATAGTGCCGTCCCCTTTGCATCTCACACGGCAAGCCCCGTCGAAATCGCTGCCCAGCTTCCGCCAAGCCGCCGCTCCTTTGACTCTGCAACCCAGAATCGCCGACTGTCGGCCGTCTCGACCGACACCACGTCGACCATCATGGCGCTCAAGGAACAGTCGCACCTGTTAACGTCGCACTACTTCCACTCGGAAATGCAGTTCATCATGACCCTCGTCGACGTGTCTGATCGTCTTCGCTTTGTTCCAAAGTCTGCACGCCAGAGCATGCTTGTCGCCGAGCTAACGCTGCTCAACCACAACCTGCCTGCCGATGTCTGTATCCCGTTCTGGTGTCCTGCCGATGCCAAGAACCCCCAACACCACCGCGTCGTGCGCATCAGCCCCAACGATGCCGTTGTCCTCAACTCGGCCGACCGTGTGCCGTTCCTCATCATGGTCGAGGTGGTGCAGACCGACCACCGCGTCATGACAAGAAGGGTCGCGAAAGAACTCACCGAGACCGAGGATGAGCATGGCCAGAATGCCCATGGACGCAACTCGCGGTCGTCCATGGACTCGCAACTGTCGGGCGACCACCCTCATTCGCCCAACTTTAGCTCTGCCGAGTACTACAAGGAGGTGCTCAACCGGCGGCAGTCGTTTTCGATGGCTACCAAGCAGCCGCTCACACTCCAGCCGCCAAAGACACTCGCGCCAGGCCATATTGCAACTCCTGGAGACGCAGCTGCTTCACCGGCTCCGCAACCAGTTAGTCCAGAGACACACTCGGACATGCAGCCTGTGCTGGCGGTTCCAGAGGACACACTGTCAGCACCAGCATCAGCACCAGTGGAAAAGTCGGCCGATTCAGTCGTGCCACAAACAGACTCTGCTTCTTCGCCTACTCAGATCCAGTCTGCTCCTCTAGCGTCGCCAACGCGCACACACCCCGTGGTTGTCAGCAACGACGAGTTCTCTGAGCGCATGCGCACTGCTGCGGTGATGCTGGCACAACTGTACCAGCAGCAGCAACGCGAGGCCAGTGCCCTGTCCGCACCACCGGCTCCGTCTTCAGCACCCCTTCACAGTGCAGCACCCATCCAAGCCGCCCATGCACGCCTGAGCGAGTACGGCACATCGTCAACATCATCCTCTGGCTCATCGACGCCCCGATCTTCCCATGACCGGTCGCGAGCATCCTCGGCTGCGCCTGGATCGCCCAATGTGCATACGGACCGCCGTGCACAGGTCAAGATGCGCACCGAGTTTGAAGACATCCGCAACCGCGTCATCAAGGAGATGATGGCGCTCGAGCAGCAACGCATGGAAGCCCTCTCGCAGCAGCTTGGCTCTGGCGTTGATGTAGTCAGCGGCACGCAGGACATTCTCCCTGAGCAGCAAGAGTCCAGACTGCGTGCCGACTCGCTCAAGAAGGATGCCGAGGATCCCAGCGCGTCCGTCTTCCGCGAGCCGTGGCATGTCAAGCGCGAGCGTATCCGTGCGTCGTCGCCGTACGGCCAGTCGCCGAAATGGGACCTCATTTCCGTGATTGTCAAGTCGGGTGCTGATCTGCGCCAAGAGCAGCTGGCCCTGCAGCTCATTTCGGAGATGCAGCGGGTCTGGACAGAGGCGGCTGTGCCTGTCTGGGTGTACCCGTTCCGCATGCTCATCACGTCCGAGCAGTCGGGGCTCATCGAGACGATCCGCGACGCCATTTCTGTGCACTCCATCAAGAAGGAGGGCTATGCGCGGCAGCTCAACCAGTCGGGCATCGCCTATACACTGTATGACTATTTTATCAAGGTGCGCGATGCATTGGCGTCGTTTTCTGCCACTTGTCTGGCCCTGACGCGAACAGCTGGACACTAACCGTGTGCATGCAGGAGTTTGGCCAGCCTGGATGCGACAACTTCCAGCGCGCACAAGACAACTTTATGCGGTCGCTGGCTGGGTACTCGATCATCTGCTACCTGCTGCAGATCAAGGACCGCCACAACGGCAACATCCTGCTCGACCTCGAGGGACACTGCGCACACATTGATTTTGGATTCATGCTCTCCAACAGCCCCGGCTCGGTCGGCTTTGAGCTCGCGCCGTTCAAGCTGCCGCAGGAGTATATTGACATCCTGGGCGGCATGCGGTCGGCCAAGTTTGCCGAGTTTAGAGCGCTGCTCAAGGAATCGTTCCTCGCGCTGCGCAAGTCCAGCGACTCGATTCTTGGCCTTGTCGAGATTATGGAAAAGGGTGCGTGTGTGTGCATCCAACCGTTTGTTGTGGGGCGAGGGATGAGCATCCACCATGACCACCACCATTACCATCATCAGTAACGCTGACACGGCCATGCCGCGAACAAACCAGATTCCACATTGCCGTGCTTCACGGGCATCACACCCAAGCCGAGCGGCATCGTCGCGCCGCCAAACTCGCTCGCCATGACCATGACGGCCAGCAACTCGTCGCTCTCGGGCTCGGCATCCAACCCGTCCCTCTCGTCGTCGGCCGGGTCGGCCTCGCTGGCTACTGGTGCCACAACGCCACACAGGCACAGCCCGCACCCGCGGCAGGCGCTGCGCAACGACCGGCCGGCCCCACCAAAACCCCTGTCACGGACGCGCTCCGCGACCGGTTCGGGCTCGCCATGACCGAGACGCAGGTGTCGGACTTTATCGACCGGCTTATCGAGTCGAGCTGCAACAACATGTTTACCAAGCTGTACGACTCGTTCCAGTACTATGCCAATGGCATCTTATAGACACTGTGGATGGCCGTGTATGGTATTGGGCGAGCAGGACGCGTGTGTGCCGTATGTGTGTGCGCGTGGCGTGTGCGTGTGTGTGTGCTTTTTCAAGTGGTTCACCAGTTTGTAGGCAACAATCCACTTTTTTATTGATACGTTTACTGCTTATGAAGTGGTGTGGAGAGGAGTGGCGGCTGCCTGAGGGGTTTGGATGTCATAAGTACGGAATGGAGATGAAGTTGAGGGCTGCCAATAGAGCGAGACGATGATGACGGTGCATCTACACGTTCCGGGTTGTTGTCTGGACAACAAGACTGGGCGAAACACATGCGCCGAGACCGGCCGGGTATGCATAGAACCCACGAGAGTAGTCGGCATCCGTGACACTGTCGCTGTTGCTGTTGCTGTTTGTCCACCACACGCCATTGAGCGCAATCGTGACAGGGATCGACGCAGCACCCGGTGGCGCGCGGCTCACTGCCGATGCAACCACGTGAGCGATATTCGGCGACACGTACACCTCGCCCGCCTCCCACGGCTCGTCATTTGCCGGGTCTTCGCGACGCCAGACTACGGGTGACGACGTCAAGGGTGCGTATCCAAACGCGTGTCGCAGCCGGTGCGGACGAGGGTACGGCCGCTGGTACAGCGGTGGCGACGAAGGCGGCAGCGCCATGACAACGCTAAAAGGATCGTTGGACGTCTGATCCGTGAGGGCCAGCGCCGAGCCAGCGTTATTCGTCGGCTCTTGGTTGCCGTGTGCGGGGGACGCCAAAGGAGGGGATGTGCAGCCAGACGGCTGGCTGGCAAGGTCCCAGATAGACATGGCCAGATCCGTGCGGCTTGCATATGCGTCGTATGCGTCTCGTCGTGATGGGAACTTTGCAACAAAGGCGGGCGGCGGATGGGCAGCCATCATTTGCAGATGCGCATGCGTGACACGACCGACGGGCCTCTTGATGAAGAATGTGAGCGTGTGGACAAGTGACGGCGTGGGGCTCGTGGCGTTGGAGCGTGGCGACAGGCGCAGGCGTTGTGGGCCGCACGTTGTGACTCCAGTGTCGAGATCCGTTGTGGTGATATCGGATGCAGATGCAATTGCAGTATCAGTGAGCCGGGTCTTGAGTGCACTCAATGGGGACGGCGGCGGCATAAGCAGATCGGCAGCCTTTTCTTCGGCATCGTCGTCCACATCGGCTGCAGAAGAAGATGCTGCGAATGCACCCAGTCCAGCAGGCTCGTCGTCCTTGAATGGCCGCGATGTGATCTTGAAGCGGTCCCAAACATTGCCGTCAATGTCCTGGAACTTGCACTTTGCTCTCTTGGAATCACCCAACAGGTTGAACGTGCAAAGAAGCCCGCCGTAGTTGACGCCATTCTGCAGGCGGTACAGAGACAAGAGTCAGCTGCCATGCCTGGCATGCAGTGCAGCTAAAGTGACGGACGCACATCCATGGCGGCAGTCTTGGCCCACCACGGGCTCTTCTCGCGACCGTCCTTCCAGTACCGGATGGAGTCGCCACCAAGACCCGAAACGGCCACGAACGAGTATCCAGGGCTCACACGCAGCGTGCTCGAGTTGGATGCGATGATGGTGTTTTCAAAGTCTGCCATCAGATGGCTGCGTGCGTAGCTGTGGTCGTGGCTGGTGAACACGATCGCGCCATGGCGTCTGCAAGTGTCTGTCCATAATGGCGATGCAGCCATGTGTCAGCGCACTGCTGTTGAATGGGGAAGCAGAGGCGCACCATGACCCACACACCATAGACTTCATATCCGGTCTCGTCCTTTTTGTCGCCAGTCTGATACTTGGACTGGTTCTTGTGCCAGACGCACAGCTTCCACGGCGATGTCTTGTACCGTGTAAGTGTGTCGTCAATGAACTGGGCATGGTCGGACCCCATAGTGCCAATGCCGGACGTGATGATCACCTGCCATGAACAGCATTTGTGAGCATATGCACTCGGATTGGCGGACGGAGAGCGCCACTTACAATGCCATTGAAGGCGCAGACCATGTTGATGCCGTACTCGCCCGAGCAGTAGCGATGGAGACCGGCTTTGCGTGCCTGCTTGACAAGGCGTGCCTGGTATCCTGTTGTTGGAGTCAACCACTGCGTGACGTCGTGGTTGCCGATGGCAGCAAACATGGGGAACCGCTTGCCCAGCGTGTCGGTGAACTGGTCCATGAAGTTCTCGGGGTCGTCTGTGCCGGCGTGTCATGCAAGCATGTCAGTTGCGTGGCGGCTGCCAGACGGGATGAGTGCCAGGCCCAAGCGCCGGGCAGAGATGCGAATGCGTTCGAGCGGCTCGCCATCAGATCAGATCTGTCGGCGCGTTTCGGGACGAGCCGCCGAACACGGCCGCACGGGTCATGCTGACCAGACCGGGCAAGACTGGGCAAGACCGGGCAAGGCGGCGGAGCCAGCAGCCAGCCGAGCAGCAGCGGTCGGCTGCCGTGCATGCCGCGTGCGATCCACAGGGCAGCAGTGGCACGACGGCCATCGGCCCACCGAGCCCGCAAGCAGCCGAGCAGCCGAGCAGCAGCCACCAGGCGGCCATCGAGCGGCCATCCAGCCCATACCTTCGTAGTCAAAGTCGCCGAGCTGGACGAAGCCGTTGGCGCCCCAGTCCCGCACCATGCGCAGCACCCGCCGCGGATGCAGGCCCAGGCCCTGATCTCCAAAGATGGCGAGCTTGACCTCAAAGGCCTTGGAGGTGTGCTTGTTGCGCTGCAGCAGCGAGACGAGGCTATTGCCCTCGTTGCCGTCGTTGTCGCTCGGGTCGTCGCTCGGGTCGTCGCTCGGGTCGTCGCTCACGTCGTCGCTCACGTCGTTGATGCCGGACGATGGCGGGGACATCAGGGCGGCCGAGGGGCGCTGGGCCAACGACGGGCAGTGGGTGCCAAAGGCCAGCGCCGACGAGTGCCGTGTCAGCAGCAGCACGTTGATCAGGCGCGCAGGGGCCAGCCAGAACACGAGCAGCAGCAGCAGCCGCAGCGTCGTCGTCGTCGTCGTTGACATGGTCGTTTGTTGTCGTCGATTCGCGCAAAGTTGCTTGCAAACATCAACATGCTGATGTCGGTCGAGTGCGTCCTCTGGCTGAGCGGGCAGACGTGCAATGCGAGGCGGGCAGGCGGGCAGGCGGGCAGGCGGGCAGGCGGGCAGGCGGGCAGGCGGCACCCGTGCACAGCCAGCCAGCCAGCCAGCCTCGCCTCGCCTAGCTGCACATGCACCGCGGCGTCACTGACACCCTGCCGTGGCTGCGCCTGTCTGGCTGGCGTTGTGCGTCCTGTTGCGTCGGCTTGGGCGGGTGATCCTCTGCAGTCGCACAGCCGAAGACGCAAAGGCCGAGGCCAACGAGCTGTTCAAGGCCGGCAAGTACTCGGACTCGATCCGGCTGTACACAGAGGCCATAGGCAAGTGGCTGGCTCTCTCGTTGTCTCTCTGGCACCTTGTCTCGCCCTCTCTCTCTCTGGTGCTTGCCTTCGTCGGGCCACAGGCACCGCTGGCACCGCTGGCGTTCAAGGCCGGGCGGGGGGCGGCCAATGTGTTTCGGCTCTGGAACGCTGTCGAACGTTGGACGGCCGTCTGGGCCATGCGGCGTAGTGGACCCTGCACGGACAGCCCGCTGACACACATACACACTCTCATGCACACTCCTCTCTCTTTCTGGACTCGCTGGCGTCTTATCGTGGCTGGACTCTGCTCCGACAGACCTCTCGCCGTCGGTGGCGACCTACTACGGCAACAGAGCGGCTGCGTATCTGATGATCAACCAGTTCAAGGAGGCGCTTGCAGACTGCCGCACGGCCATCCGCATCGACCCCAACTTCACCAAGGCCCACTTCCGTGCTGCCAAGTGTCAGGTGCATCTGGGCGAGCTCGACGACGCCTTGTCCCAGCTCAGGGAAGTCGAGAAGCTCGGATCGGTCAAGAGCAAGGTCAAGGTCACCGATCTGGCCGAGACGCTTGCCAAGGAGGTCAGAGACGTCGTTGCGCTGCAGAGCCTGCTACAGGCGTACCACAAGGCCGTGGACTCGCTCGAGTTCCGCAAGGCCCTCACGTCCATCGAGGCTGCGTCGTCGCTTGTCGATCCCACGCTGCGTGCGACGGGCCTCAACACGTCCGTGTCGTCGATTGACAGCCACAAGATGACCAAGATCTCGCTCAAGTGGCAGTTCTTCCGTGCTCATGCGCTCATTGGCTGCTGGGACATTGACGAAGCCATGCGCTTCGCCTAGTGAGTTGACTGTCCCACGCCATTCTGCAATGGACGCTTGACGTCGGCCAGGGCTGACTGGTGGCATGCCGTGGTTGCAAACAGCATGGTGTTGGGCAAGGACGGACGCAACCCAGATGCCCTCGTGCTCCGTGCTCGCACAATGCATCTCAACGACTCGCACCCCACAACGACTGTCATCCAGTACCTCACCCAGGCCCTTGCCTTTGACCCTGACCACAAGGACGCGCGCACTCTTCTCAAAAAGGTCCGTCTTCTGGAGAACATCAAGAAGGAGGGCAACGATGCCTTTGCTCGCAGCGATCTGTCTGCAGCCCTTGAGACATACAGCAAGTACCTCGAAGAAGACCCGACTGGCGGTGTCATTCGTGTCAAAGTCATGAGCAACCGTGCCACTGTTCTCAGCAAGGTGAGCAGATGCGCGGCTGTCGTTGCTGGTTTATTGCCCCAAGGCAACCATGGTGCTGATGTGCGCTTGTCCACGTAACAGCAAGGAAAGCACAAGGAGGCTGCCAAGGATGCCGAAGCCGCACTAGACCACCTGGATCTCCTGTGCTTCCCCAAGACTGCCTCGCTCTCTGCCTTTGCCAGCACGCAGGCAGGCGGCGATGTGTCCAACGACGACCGCCGCGCATCCACACACAGTGCGCTCTTTTACAAGCTCTACCTGCGACGCGCCGACTCGTTCATGAAGCTCGAGCAGTACGAGGATGCGCTTCGCGACTACAAGAGCGCGTCGGCCATCAAGCCTGAAGACCGCGAGGTCAAGCAGGCCATCCAGACCGCACAGCGGCTGTACACCGCGTCCAAGCGGAAGAACTACTACAAGATCCTGGGGTGCGAAAAGACTGCGTCAGACACGGAGATCAAGAAGGCGTACCGCAAGATGGCGCTCGTGTACCATCCCGACAAGCAGGTTGGACTTTCCGAGGAGGAGCGGGTCGTGGCCGAGGCCAAGTTCAAGGAGATTGGCGAGGCGTACGCGGTCCTGTCTGACGAGCGCAAGAAGCAAATGTACGATGCCGGACACGACATTGACGGATCGTCGGCGTCTGGCGGTCCTGGCGCCAGCGGGTTTGGCGGAGGCAGCGCGTCCATGAACGACATCTTTGCGGCCATGTTTGCACAGCAGCAGCGCGGCGGAGGCGGCGGCGGCTTTGGTGGATTCGGCGGCGGCGGTTTCGCGTTTGGCGACGACGACGACGATGACGAGTCTTCTGGATATGGCCACTCTTACCATGGCCACTCGCACGGCCATGGCCGTGGCGGTGCTCAGTCTCGGTACCAGCAGTACCAACAGCAGACCCGCGGCAACCGCTCGTCGTTCCACTTTGGCTAATCAGTTATTACTTGATCTATGACGACTACATAGTACTGGAATGAATAGTTGGCTACCATCGATCCTTCAGTCTTGTCCGCTGCGCCTTAGATGGTCCGATGTTCAGTCGTGGGAGAGTATCTGAATGACTGACGAATCACGTGACCAACTTTCATTTTTCGTTTGATCCGCATTTGATTTTGGCTGTTCGACTTGCTTGCCGGCCGCGCTCTTCTTTTCCTCGCTACACTTCAACATGGGTATGGAGCCGCTGCATTGAAATTCGTGTTGTCAACCAGCGTCCAGCAGAGCCAGCCATCCGATCGTCGAGGTCGAGTCGAGCCAGTCAAGCCTTGGAGGAGGACGCAGATGGATGGGATGGATGGGATGGATGGGATGGGATGGATGTCCGTGCCGCCTGGATGGGATGGGTGTGTTCTGCTGCATCCCATCCCATCCCATTTCGCCTGTCCCGGTCCGTGAGCCGCCGAGTTGAAGTGTGGCAGCAACAGCAGCGGCAGACGGATCCCGATTCGACTGGATTCCCAGCAGCAGCACCAGCAGCGACAATGAACAGCGACAGGAGCCGCTGCCAGTGTGCGCCGGCACCAGCACCAGCAGCACAGCCAGAGGCAGCACAACCATCGCACGCCAGTCTGCCACCAGCTGTCTCGACACTGCCGGTTTCTGCTGCTTTGATGGTGGCATGCTTCAGCAGCGTCGCACCAACTGCACCAGCTGCGACTGCCGTTGCTCATCACCACCGTCAGCCCAACGAGCATGTACTGGACCCAGCATCACCAACGACACAAGTGGCTGCGCTCCACTCGCTCGGCTGGCTCTGGCTTGAACACGCTGCTGCTGTTGTTCCGTCTTGAGCGATCCTTGTACTCACTCTTGCGGCTGGCTGCACACTCCAGGTATCTCGAGAGACAGCCGCCACAAGAGGTCGCACACTGGTGCCAAGCGCGCCCAGATCCGCAAGAAGAGGAAGTTCGAGCTCGGTCGCCAGGCTGCCAACACCAAGATCGGCAGCAAGCGCATCCACGCCATCCGTGTCCGTGGTGGCAACATCAAGTTCAGAGCTCTCCGTCTTGATGCCGGCAACTTCTCGTGGGGCACCCAGGCCACCACCCGCAAGGCCCGTATTGTCAAGGTCATGTACAACGCCTCGAACAACGAGCTTGTCCGCACCAACACCCTCGTCAAGGGCGCCATTGTCGAGGTCGACGCCGTCCCCTTCCGCCAGTGGTACGAGTCGCACTTTGCTCTTCCCCTTGGCCGCAAGAAGGCTGCTGCCACCGATGCCCCTGCCACCGAGGAGCTCATCAAGGGCGGCTCCAACCACCTTGTCCGCAAGTTCGAGTCGCGCCGCAAGGATGCCGAGGTTGAGCCCGCTCTCGCTGACCAGTTCGTTGCTGGCCGTGTCCTCGCCCGCCTCTCGTCGCGCCCCGGCCAGTCTGGCCGTGCCGATGGCTACATTCTTGAGGGCAAGGAGCTCGAGTTCTACCTCCGCAAGATCAGATCCCGCAAGGCGTAAATGCATGCTCCGTCTGCATCTTGATTGAAATGTATCGTCCCACTTTTACAGTGCCGTTTATTCGTTCCGAGTCGTCTGTTTGTCGCGTTGGCATGAGTGTTGGCATGAGCGTGGTCAGAGCTCTTGTGCTTGTGGTGTCTGTGCTGCTCTTCCAGGGCGTCCTTGCTGCACGGCACTCGTCCGGCACACACAAGCGTGAGTGCCGCTGGCTCTCTCGCCTGCTCCTCTCGCCTGTGCTGACCTGTTTGCCTGCAGCATGGCACAGAGGCGACTACGTTGCGCTGCAGTGCCCAGTCATCCTGTCCGACGGCACCCCGTCCAGCGACTGGGACAACGGCCTCGCCTGCCTTGATGTGAGTGCATTCCGCCGACCCCCGCGTGCCGGCTGTCCGTCAGTCCTGCAGGCTGCTGACACCTGCTGTCTGCATGCTCGTCGGCCTGCCTGCTGCAGGTCGGCACCAACACGACCAAGTCTGAGCTGTCGCTTCCGTTCAACACCGACGCCGAGTTCTCATGCTCCGTTGCCGTGACCGCTCCCATGTACAAGTTCCTCGCGCGTGTGCTTGCTGGCAAAGGTAGATGAGATGCCCCCCATCCCAGCACACCCGTTTAGTGGAATGCTGACGTGGACTGCAGCCGCCTGGGTGTGCAGAGTGCCCATCTCGAGCGACCAGACAGACTATGTCCCTGTGACAATCGCACTGTGGGGTACCGTGCGGCCGTCGTACCTGACGTCCATGGCGCACATCAATCTCGTCTTCCACACTGCTGGCGGGTTCTTCCTTGCCGGATCTGGCTACGCCTGTAAGTGTGTCGCCAGCCGCATCGCCTCGCCAACAGTGGCAGCTGAACTGACGGTGCGGGATCGCAGTCCATGACCACGAGACCGCTGTCAAGGAGTTTGGGTACCTTCCAATGCGCGGCCCTGTGCGGTGGTTTGCGGCGCACACGTACGACACGGATCCCGAGGCCGAGGCTGCTGAAGCTGCTGAGGCTGCCAGCGGCGGTGGCGGCAGACGCAGTGTGCCTGAACACCCCAACGATCGGTTCCTGCCGTCGGCTGTCAAGCCACGCGCAGTGGCACACCTCCCGCGCGCGTCGGATCTCGTCAACGCAGTGCGGCCGCAGATTGCTCTGCTGTGGGTCCTCGTCTCGTTTGTGACGGCCGTTGGTGTCTGCGGCGTTGTGTTCTTTGCCGTGCTCAAGCCCGCGGTGCTTGCCGAGGCCGCTGCCGAAGCACGCAAGCGGAAATAAAACGCCACGCGTTTCTAATTTTCAGCTTCTAACGACGTTTGCTCCACAACCACAACCACAATCCAGCCCTTGTGAGTCTGGCTGTCTTGGATGCTGCGGCCGTGCTGTCCAGGCTGCGACTGCGAGTGCATGCGCTCTTTGCAGTGGCCTGCTGCCTGCCTGCCTGCTGCCTGCTTTGTTCTTTTCGTTGCCTCCACACGCCCAGCGTCCAATCCTTCTGACCCACCATCGGCCTCCTCAGCGCCATGCCTGGTATTGCACACCATCACCAACAGCCCAACATTTGGCTTGCAGCGAGCGAGGGTCGGACAGCCGATGTCGAGGCGGCGCTCAAGAGCGGCGGCATCAACGGGGCGCCGATGGACCCCAATGCGCACGACGAGAACGGATACACGGCTCTCCACGCCGCAGCGTCGTACGCCCACCTCGACCTCATCCAGCTTCTTCTGACCAAGTTTGGCGCCGATGCCAACGTCACCGACTTTGACGGCGATACGCCGCTGCATGTCACCGAGACCGTCGACGCTGCCAAGATGCTCATTGATCTGGGTGCGGACCCGACACAGCGCAACAACGCCGGTCGTCTGGTGGGTCGATACGCCTGCGGCAATGCGCTTGCTCATCTTGCCTTGCGCTGCTCGCTCTGGCCGATTGGTTTCAGGATTCGTGAGATGCAGGGCATGGGTGCACTGGCTGGCAGCGGCCACTAACGCTGGCCCGTCTGTATGCACGCCTCGTTGCCAACAGCCGATCGAGTGCGCATACACCGAGGAGTGGACCGAGCTGGTCGAGTACCTCTCTCGTAAGCCCCGCCTTGCCGCCCGTCCGTGCTGTTCCTGCCACCACCCACACTGACTCGTCCGTGTGGTGTAGAATTCACGCCGACGTATCGCAAGTTTGTCAACAGCGACGATGACGAGGAAGTGGACGACGACGACGACGACGACGAGCACGTCGACAACGAGGACGACGACGACGACGAGAGCGAGATGCCCGATGCAGTGCGGGATCGCCTGCTGGCCATGATGCAGCAGGGCGAGCTGCGCATGGTGGCCACAACGTTCGACCAGGCCGAGCAAGGCGACGATGACGACGGCGACGACGACGACGACGAGGAGGATGAGGATGATGATGAGGACATGCAATAAATCAAACAGTCGCCTGCGATCGTGCTGCAGCGAGTGGCGGTGGTGGTCGACGTACGGCCGTGCCGACAGGCTTTGCATGCGTGGGATGCCGCTCGCAGTGGGTCATCCATGGCGGGGTTTCCGCACCATGAATTTTCTGAGGTCTGTGTTTGGGCCAGCCGGCGGCAGTGAGCAGGCCGGCGCATTGCAGCAGCAGCAGCAGAAGCAGCAGCAGCCGGCCGATACAGACACAGACAGCGCCGGAACGGTCGGGCTGGCTGCGACAAGCCCCACGACAAGCAAGCCCAGCTCGCTCGGCAACCTGCTGCTGCCCCCGTCCCAGCAGCTGTCATTCCAAAGCCCGCCGCCAGGACCCGTCAGGCCGCATCGTGACGTCGCGTTCTCGCTGTTGTCGTCGCTCGGCCTGCCGGAGCGGCTCTCGGGTGCGGGCGCCTTCCACGAGGCCCAGTCGCTGCTGGCCCTCGCGCTCGACGACGGCTCGTGCTTTCTGGCTGGCGACAAGGCCGAGGCCGTTCTCCAGCAGCCCCCTCTGCGGCAGCCCGCCTTCTCCCCGTCCTCGTCCTCGTCCTGGTCAAAGGCCAACAACTCGCCGTCAGCGCCACCAACGCGGCTCACGCATCTCAAGTTCAAGCAGGGCGACCGGTTCCTGGTCGGCGCCAATGCATCCGGGCATCTGATTGTTTGGCACCTGCAGCTGCTCGACCCGTCTTACATGGCCCAGCAACAGGCAAACAGTCGAAAACAGACCGAAACGGCACAGTCTTTTCGAATACCCCTGCTTGATACCGTCGCCGATCTAGACATCCGACACACGTCACCGTGGATCGCTGTCGGACTTTTGTCTGGCGTTGTCAGATTCGTCAATGCTGTCAATGGCGCAGTGTCGGAGTACACGATATGGCCGCTTGACCGTCTCCCGGATCCTGGCGCCGCTGCAGTCGACACAGAGACAGCATCCTACCAATTTCTGCAGTCGTCGAGCGCACACAATGCATCAGCGTCCACCGGTGTCTGCACCGTGCGGTTCTCGCCAAAGAACCCCAACCTGCTGCTGATTGCATACACAAGCGGCCTGGTGGTTGTGTGGGACAACGAGCAGCGGCGGCCTATGAAGCGGTTCTCACTGCCTGACCCCGCCACAGGCGGATCTGTGCCGTGTGTCGCGGCATGCTGGAGACCCGACGGCGAGCATGTCGTGTCGGCACACTCGACTGGCCTGCTTGCGTTTTGGACGCTCAAGGACGATTGGGTCGCGTCCGTGATCACGAGCAAAAAGGTGGCCGAAGTCAGGAAGCCGGTGCTGCTGCGGAATGTCATGCTCTCGGTTGGCGGGCCCGTGACAAGCTCCATCACGGACAATGGTCGTGCGTCCAAGGCGGTCCGCTCTCAGACTGCAACGGCCGATCAACTCTTAGGCGCAGAGATGCATCCTATCACGTCGCTCAACTGGATCACCGTTGAGACTCTGACCAACGAGGAGTCTGTGCTGGTTGTCGCAGGCGGCCTGCCGTGCTCGGGGCCACACGGCATTGCGCGTCTCTTCTTCACTACCAAGTACGACTACCGACCTTCGTGGATCACAGAGGTCTCCACGACCTTGTCAGCGCCTGCCAAGCAAGTCATTATGCTGGCCAACCAGCTAGCACCGGACACCACTCCGTTTGGAGTGACTCCAACGTCGCCCAAGCTGCCGCTTGCCATGGTCGCGATTCTCGACAACGGCTCGCTCTCTGCGCATGGAGTGGAGCTTCTCTCGCCAGCTAATCTGGCGCTCGCACAGTCGCTCCAGTTCAATGGGTCAACAGCCACAGCGGCTTCTTCGGCAACTCTGGTCCTTGCTGAATGCCCCGACGGCATGTTGCGCGATTTGCAGTCGTTTGCCATGACATTCCTCATCCGGAATGCACGCATCGTGCCGCAGCTGCCTCTCACGGGCGGCCAAATGACTCGCAAGAACATCCAGCGTATCACGGATGTGCTGTGCATCATCCGTCCCGGACACGTGCTCGAGTTTTGGCATGCCACTGTGCCCGTTCCAGAGCTGCTTGTTTCCCTGCCGTTTGGCGAATGGATGCCTGGTGATGCTGGCATCGAGATTGACGGCGTGGATCTCATGATGGATCGCAAGACGCTTGTCGTGCGATGCGGATGCCATGTTGTTGTCCACCGATTTGCGATGGGAGAGCCGGGTCAACCGCACCGCAGCAGCGGGGATGTCGATAGCAACAACAATGACGACGCGAGTGGCGACGAATCGGAGGATATTGATCGCATGATGGCCCGGCTGGATGAGACGATCGGACAAGTCATGGAGGACTCTGCTGCCATCACCAACTTGGTTGCTGCACGGCCTCCCAGCCAGACGTCACGGCGTCCGTCGTTGCAAGCGCAGGCATCAACTGACGCAGATGCAGAGGTTGCGCAAGTTGAGCAGTCTCCAGCGCGCGACCAACAGAAAGGCTCAGAAGCCTCAGCCGCGTCTGGAACGCCTGTTTTGCCGCCACGCGGGTCTCAAGCATCACGTCAAGAGGCTGACAATCCGTCTGCACAAGCCGCTAGCAGGCCATCGCCTCCCCTCCCACCGCGCCACTCCAAGACTGGATCGCAGCAAGAGCCATCGTCTGCCCGCCAACCAAGCGACACGCCACAGACAGATCCATTCAAAGACGAGTGGCAAGGCGCGAGTGCGGCAGACAAGGCTGCTCTGCAAGACGCCATCCGCTTTGAGTTTCTCGAGGGCAAGTCGTACAAGAGTGCGCACTGCTGGAAACCAGTTTTCTCAGCAACATATCCATCACCCGCCCAACTCGTCGCGTACTCCGCCTGGCTCAACATGCTTGCGGTATCAACGCCAGGCCATATCCATTTGCTCGACACGCTCTCGGGGCTTGTCCTGTTGAGCGAGCCACTGCCGAGTCTCACGACGCCTTCGCCACCGTCGCAGTCTCAATCCAAAGGACATGTCGTCTCTGCCACCGTCATTCGTATTGTCCCTCTGCTCCTCGGCAGCAGCACAACCCCGCAGTCCACACTCGTCGTGGCAACAGATATCGGCAGTGTTCTTGCCTACACGATTGTTCTCGACCCTGACACCAGCCAGATCCGTGTCAGGCGATCGGTGGTATTGACGTCCCCACTGCAGGCGTCGGAAGTCGCGGCTGGCAAAAACCAGGGCGTTGTTCCCGTGTATTTGGCGTTGCTGGATGGCAACGGCCGCTTTGTCAAGGCGGATCGACAATACTCGGCCGCGCAGATGAATGTGCAGTATCTGGTGCTTGCATCGACCGGGCTGGTTTGCGTGATGGTAAAGGAAGGGAGCGAGCAGTGGACCGAGGCTGCGTTCCATCGCATCCCTCGTCGCGGCGAAACTGTTCTCGTGGCGCGTGTTGCCAAGGTCCTCGATGGTACGTCTTGCATATCGTTCAGCATTGGCAGTACACCGGAAGCAACTGACATGTTGGTACAGGCGCGCTGCACCTTGTGATTATCACCAACATGTCGCATCTGCTCATCTTTGAGCTGCCGTCGCTTGATCTTGTTGCAAACATGCGCTTGCCAGACACCATTGACGCGGCCAAACTGCATCTGGCATCGCTGTCCGACAATGGACGGCTGGGATGCTGGATGGCCGACGGCACATGGACGATGCAAAGCATTATGCGCGATGTGTCTGCATTCCCGGCTGTCGAGGTTCGCATGTATGACATGTATCGCGCACGGAAATGGTGCCTTTCATATGGCGTTGCGATGCACACGACCGTGACGCCACGCCTGGCCGCACATGATGCGCTATGTAAGGGACGCTTGTTTCCAACTCTGAATGCCCTGTCGACTAACTCGACGCCCTGGAATCGTGCGCCATCCGACAGTCGAGAAGCGCCACGCTGCTTCTGGAGCCGAGAGCGAGGAGCAGGGCGGAGCGAGTGCATCGGACCAGGCTGGCGGGAGCAGCAGTGCGTTTGCCAACACCAAGAACCAGCTCAACGAGCGCGGCGAAAAGCTGCAAGAGCTCGAGGTAAAGTTTGGCGACCTGGCGCAGGCGTCCAAGACGTTTGTCGACACCATCCGTGCGCACAATGAGAAGCAGGCCAAGAAGAAGTGGTACCAGATATGAGGAACGTGGCGCATGCTCTGTCCTGGTGTGTTGGTGCACAATAAAACGCATTGGAATCAGACTTTGTGGCGCGCCATTCTGGCCCTGCGGACCGATGTTCCAGGCCGTCGCTTCCACCAATGCACACATAAGTGTGGGGGATCCCCCACCTGCCCGATTTTGCCAAGCTCGAGCAAACAACAAAAGCAACAGCCATGCGCTTCCTGGGCTGCGATAGTGATTCCGACGAGGACGAGTACGACGAGGAGGCGGACGCCAAGGCGGCCTTCTTTGGCTTTGGCGGTCGCGGCGGTGGGTCCATTGGCCTCTCTCGCGCAGCCACCAAGGCCGAGGATCGCCAATTCAAAGCCGACAAGAAGGCAGAGGCGATGCCAGCTCCTGCGCAAGCTCCTGTCCCTGTCCCTGCACCAGCTCCTGCTCCTGCTTATTCAGAGCCCGCACGCCATGTGCAATTTACCCAGCAGCAGCAGCAGCAGCAGCAGGCATTTCAGTATGCCGAGCCACCAAAGCAGGCCCAGCAGAGCATGCTGCCAACCATGACCCTGTCGCCCCCAATCGCCCAGCAGCAAAACATCCAGCAGCAGCAGCAGCAGCAGCAGCAGAACATCCAGCACCAGCAATATGCCCTGCAGCGTCGCGTTAGTTTCTCGCAAGACACCATCGCGGCAAGCCCCATGACAAGCAGTTCCGTTCCCAGTGCGTCGGTAAGCATTCAGCAGCAGCAGCAGCAGCAACAGCAGCAGCAGCACGCGCCTCAGCCCCCACTCTATGCCACACCAGTGGTGATTGCTGCCGCGCCGCCCCGCCAGCCGTCGGCAGGCAGTCTGGAAAGCATGCCGCCCCAGACGCCCGTCTCGACACAGCACGTGCCCGTCGTGCCCACCCCGATGCCTGCCTCCCACGATCAGATCCACGCCAACGCAACAGGCAGTGGTGTCCGCAGCAGCGTTGCTGGCTCGCTCCACCATTCGAGCGACTTTGTGCAGATCGCCGCACCTGCCACACACGCTCTCGACCACTCCTTCTCGGGCCACGCACGCTCGCAAGATGTAAGCCACGCTGGCCTGGCTGCCTTGTCTGTCTCCACACTGGCCGCTGACTTGGGATCATGTGTCTTGTCTCCACGTCCGTGTTTCTGCGCATGCATCCCCCGTGCACGGCAGGCTGTCTATGACTCTCGTGCACATGTGCAGAGCAGTCTCTTTGAGAGCCCCGCCTCGTCGCGCGGATCTTCGGCTGAAATGATCCGCACATCGTCTGTCCCGTACGCGGCGGGCGAGCCGCTCCAGACAGCGCATGCCTCCTCCTCGTCCTCATACATGATGCACAGCACCAACTCGCAGCTGGGTGCAGGGTCGTCGGACAGCCAGCAATCCTTTGCAGCTAACGTAGACACAATGCGGGCTGGGTCCAGCACTGCTCTGACGAGCGTGTCGATCCCTGAGCGTATGGAACAGGTGTGTGAACATGCTTGGCTGGCGTGCATGTGTCTGTGATCGTGACGGCTCACGCTGGCAACCTCTTGCTCGCTCTGCAGATGCGCAAACTCAGCACCACCAACCCTCCAGCCGGCTCCAACAAGTCGTCCGACCCAGGCGGTGCCAACAGAGGTCGCGGCGCATCGCCCTTGTCCAAGCTGTCTTACAACATGAATGACGTCGACACGCACTCGGCAGAGTCTCCTCGCGTCTCTGCAGTCGGCAACCCGAACGCCACGGTCATCCCCCATCAGTCTGCCCTCAATATGAGCACCGGTATGACCCGCAACCTGTCCGACGACAACGCGGCGCGTCTTCCATCTTCGCCGACCGATGGACGCATCTCTGTTTCGAATGCCCGACGCTCAGTGGATATGGGCCGTGCACCACAGTCGCCCGTGTCTCCATCCAACGCAACGCGCGGCCCGTCGCCTGTGTTCCGGTCAGCGACACAGCCTCCCACTTTGACCTCCAACTCTGGCCCCAACTCTGGCCCTGGCTCTGGATCTGGCTCTGGTGTTTTCTCGCCTCGTACCACTTCATCGGCAGACGACTCGGCGTTGAGCTCCAACCCCGTCATGGAGTTCATTGGCGAAGTTGGCTACTGGGGCGGAGGCGGTTCCTCTGCGATACTTTCGTACGCCAAGTGCGATAGCAGCCAGAGCGGCATGTGGTTTGATGGCCGCATCAGCATTCCAGAGAGTCAGGAGGATCCGCCAAACAGCGAATCAAGCATGGAAGCGTCGTTTCGCTCGCAGCCGACCCAATCGCAATCGCAATCGCAATCACAATCGCAGTATCTGCAGCAGTCACAGTCGTCGCAGTCGTCACAGCCTGTCCAGCAGGCTCAGTCTTCCGCAGGGATGCACTCATCGGCCACACGCGAAGCACCCGCCGATCTTTCGCAGCTGACGATGATGCTGGACGTGTACCAGGCCGCCATGGACCGCAAGGCAGGCGTTTGGAACGGGATCGCGTCGTCCAACTCGCTCATGCAGCCATCAGACCCCTCCTGTCATGACGACAGCTACAGCAATTCGCGTAGCAGCACCGGCACGCCATCTCGCACGCCTCTCAGCGGAAACTCCACTGGCTCTGCGCCATCCCCTGTTCCCCTCACGTCCAAGTTGCACCAGAGAGTTATTGCCAAGACTGCCAATTCTGGGTACTCTCAGCAGTACACCACGAGCCCTGGCGTGCCATCGCCAAGACAGCAGTCCAACACATCGCTTCCAGGTGTCCGATCGTCGGTCTCGTTCCATGCCGACAACTGCATGGCGAACGATGTGACCATCCTCGATCTCCTTACTGGCATTGGCCAAATCCGTCGATGGACCGAGGCAGAGATCCAGAGCGATGTCAAGGCGTTCGAGAGCCAGCGTCTGCGCACCGTCAGCGACCTGTTTGCGCTTTCAAACTCCAGCTGGCGCGGCCTGCCAGTGCCTGCGATTGTCAAGGACTCGGTGCGCTTGGCGCTTGGCATGCAGATCGAGGATGCGAGCACGTCGACCCTCGAGGATTCGACGGCCACCCGTGCCGAGCAAGTCGTGTGACCTCTATCTTTCTTCTTGTTCCAATGAAGCCCTGTTCCAATCTTCCCTCAAACGTAAAGCCTAATAGCTGGGGTCGTGGAGCTCACGATTCTGCGATCTGGAGAATGCGATCCAACCCATCAGATTGTACAGTTGTTCCGTGGTGCGCCTCCACACTCGATCGCCGATGGCCGTGAACAGCCGCCAGACGGATTAACTCACGATACGCGATCTATTGCGATTTGATATCGCATGGCGCACCTCACCAACGCGTCCATAAAAACCTGACCCAGCTTACCAAACCGTTCACAACCAACCAACAACACAACCAAGTCACCAAAGCCCAGTTCCAATATGTGGGGATACTCAGACGATTCGGACGACGAGGAGGCCAAGGCCAAGGCTGCGTTCTTTGGCTTTGGTCGTGGTGCAGGCGGCTCGATTGGCATGTCCCGCGCGGCCGTCCATGCGGAGAACAAGGCCAGCCGACAGAGCAGCTCGGACTCGTCGGCGATTGCAGCATCTGCTGCTGCTGCTGCTCCTGCGAAACCGACCGCTCCGGAAACGACTGCGGCCCCTGCTCCCACTCCATACCAGGTCCAGCACGCTGTCCGCCCGCATGACTCGCCGCCCACTTCTTACCTTTCGGTAGCCCCCACGCCTGTTCCTCAAGCCGCGCAGTACCTGCCGTCTGCGATCGCCACGCAGGTTGCTTCCACGGCTCTGCTGAGTGTGCCAGCGACGGCCCAACAGCCGCACACACAACAGCATCAGCAAGAGGAACACGAGCACGAAGCTCATCACCACCATCACCACCATCACGCACATACCAACACAGCCACGCCAGTCGACATCATGCTCGAGCTCTACCAAGCGTCGCTTGACCGCAAGAACGAGCTAGCCAGTACCGCATCGACGCACGCTCTTTTCTCCCAGGGCAGCTCCGACTCGCTCAACGCTTATTCAAGCCGATCCAGCACCAACACGATGGTGACCGGCTCCCACTCGTCCGTTGCGCCTATCAAGCCAAAATCTCACGCCACACATCGCCAAAGAGCCCAAAAGTCGCCGCCAGAGTCCAAGCCCCAGCCAAACACGGCGGCTACTGCTGCTGCTGCATGCCCTTTTCCCGATCATCGCGCTCGTTTACGAGCGAGCATGCCGCGAACGATGTGCGCATCTGCGACCTGCTGGCGGGCATCGGGCAAATCCGCGGATGGACCGAGGCAGAGATCCAGAGCGATGTCAAGGCGTTCGAGAGCCAGCGTCTGCGCACCGTCAGCGACCTGTTTGCGCTTTCAAACTCCAGCTGGCGCGGCCTGCCAGTGCCTGCGATTGTCAAGGACTCGGTGCGCTTGGCGCTTGGCATGCGGGTAGACGGTGCCAGCACATCGTCTCTTGACCTCGCATGATCCGACTCTTTTCCCGCTTGCCGTTTACCACGACCTCTTGAAGGTCTTTGAAGGTCTATTGAAATACATTGAGATTTATTGCCGCAAGCAACGTTGCAGCGGCCAAGGGGCAGGGAAGGGCGACTCTAGCAGGTGCATGCCAGCCATTCGATCATAACTTGTGGAAATGCAGCGAGTAGGCGGTTTGGCAGATGAGCAGACGATGCAGATGCCGATGCGATCGACACTGGCAAAGCATCCAGTCTGATATCTGCAGTCCACGGCTTCGAGACGCTGCATTACATGGGAATTCCATTGTTGTGGCTCTGATCCACTGGGTTTCCATCATATTTAGTCAACACACGGCATCATGTCCTATTGGGGAATGGGTGGAAGCTCTGCCATTGCGCTGGCGCGCAAGGCTGCTGACTACGGGTCTGGTAAGCCTGCCTGCCAAACTGCCAAACTGCCTGCCTGTCTGATGGCGCCGGCTCCGTGCGCAGTGCGTGGTGATGGCTTTCGTGGCACCTTGTGGCGTGTAGACTTGCTTTCCGTGGCCCGCCTTGTCCGGGTGGCATTGGTGGGGACACAAGCCTGTGGCTGCGCCGATGCGCGACAAGACTGGTTGCCTGTGTTTATACAGGCGAGCCCGCACACTCGCAGCACAGCATCCTCGCAGCACAGCAAGTTCGCCAGCCAGCCAGCCAGCCAGCCATGCCTATGGCACAAGGCCGCCCTGACTAACAGCTTCCCACCTGCCTGCTTCCCATCCGCCCGCTTCCCCATTTTTATGCGACTCGCCACCATCTCCATTGTCCCCCTCCGCCACACCATTCCAATCCAGACGAAGACGAAAACGACGACGGGGACGACGATAAGCGCGTGCCCGCCAATGCTCCTCGCACTGAACCGAGCGCGCAGCCCACACCTCCGCGCCAGCCGTCTTTCGGCCCACCGGCTGCTTTATCCGCACCTGCTCCAACCTACACGGCCAAACCGCCGCCGCAGCCGGCAACCGTCGTGTCCAAGACACCGGACAACGAGCAGGAAGACGACGATGACGACGACGGGACAGACCAGGCGACGAGAGAAGCGCGCATGATGTACGGCGGCTCGGCCGACTCGATGCGCATCTCGCGCAAAATGCGGACGGCAGACAACTCGCCGCGCGGGTCCGTGCGCTCAGAAGACTCAACCACGGCACCTGTGCCCGTGCACATGCATGTAACCAGCACGGGCGGCATCAAGCCGCACATGGAGCGCTTCAACTCGGGCACGATCTCGAGCGTCGCGGCTGCCGGCGTGTCTGGCGGTATGCCCAGCCGCACCTCGTCGAGCGACACGCCGCTGTACACTGCACTGGTGGCGGCATCCGCGTCGGCATCGGCGTCAGCGTCAGCGTCGGCATCGGCGTCACAAGCCGAAAGCGGTGCGGCGGCCGCTGCTCGCACCATGGCACTGAGCGCCGCGGATTTTGCGGAAAACGACCAGATGGCTGAATGGCCCAATGCAACGCCGGTGCGCAACCTGGTGCTGCATGTCGGCGCCAAACGCGGCTGGACAGCTGCGGAAATGATGTCGGATGTGCTCGTGTTTGATCGCCAGCGTGTGCGCACTGTGGGCGATCTGCGCATGCTGTCTGCGGAGACGTGGAACGCGATTACAGAGGTCGTGCCGCTCGTCAAGGACGTTCTTCGACGCGAGATTGCAAAGTCGGTGTCGCGGTAATGCGTTGTGACTGTGGAATGAACGCTGGACGGAGCAGAGTTTAATGGGCTTGATGGGCGTCAATGGATGGTACAGACAGACACTTGATGCAGATGGATGGGGGGAATCGGTGATGAGAACATGATAAGAGACAGACAGACACACACACACAAAATGGTTGATGGAATGGGAATGGATGAATGGATGGATGGATGGATGGATGGATGGATGGATGGATGGATGGATGGATGGAGGATGGATGGATGGATGGATGGATGGATGGATGGATGGATGGATGCGGTACGTAACGCAATCATTCTTCGACGGTCGAGATAACTGTGGAGACAACGCCGCCCTTGTCCCAGCTGCCAATCTCGTCCATGACGCGCTGGATGAGTTGGAGGGGACCGTGCATGCCGGCCGGATACTGTGCGTTCTGCAGGTCGGGGATCTGCACGACGAGATCGGCATACGTGACTCCCGTCGGCGCGGGCGGGGCCGGTGGCGCAGCCATGGCCCACGAGGCCGCCGTCGACTTTGGTGCACCAGGTATCGACACAACGGACATGGCAGAGTCCATGGCGCCGGCGGCACTTTCGCCGTGATGGTAATCGCCAGACGCAGCTGGTGCTTGCGCGGGTGCAGAAAGAGGCACAGACGCCGCCTTGAACCCGAGGAGCTGGAACAGCAGACTACGGTTCAGCTTCTCGCGCTTGGTTTCCCATCGGTCTGATCGCCAGCCAGAGTCAAAGTTGACACGGTCCTGACGCTGACCGCACTCGCGGATGAGCTTGGCGAGCTTCTCGATCTCGCTGTCCTCGATGCAACCGCGCGGCTCGGACTCGACGATATTGTGGGCGAGCTGCTTGGGCTTGTTCTTGTCATCGTCGCTGTTGCCCACATAGAACCAGTTGATGGCCGAAATGGACTTGGGCAGCTTGGGGTCGTATGGGCCTGCCAACCGGAAAAACAGACCGGGTCAGCATTGCAAGGCAAAAGTCGAATGGTTGGCCAATGCGAGAGATGGGCGGGCTTACCAACAATCGCGCCAACAAAGGGCTCGGCCATCTGGCGCAGACCGTCGTCGTGCATGGCAGACTTGGGGACAGATGGAGCAGAAAGCGCGTGGCCCTTGCTCGGCGGAACATCGCTAACCATGCCGCCGTAGAACGACGATGACGGCTGCAGAGATGCCGTCGAGTCCGAGAAGATGGACGAGAAGGACGACGATGGAGCGACAGCCTGGTGCAAATGACCGCTACTCCGACCAAACGAGCCCGCAGCAAGATCCTCAAGTGCATGGACAGCGTCTGCGGTGCCTCCAGACGACGAGCTTGACGTGTATCCATTCCTGGTCGAGTGGTCGGCATTACAGTCCTGGCCGCTTGGCTGCAGCCGTTCGGCATCCATGGTCAAATGCTCGTGGCGGTCGGCAGACGAAAACGGCGCTGGGCCGCATCTCACGGTCGGTTCAGCGTGCGGCTCGTCGCCAAGACCCTGTCGGAACAGGCCTTGGTAGCTGCGCTGGTTCATGAGGTCAATCAGACTCGGGTCAGGCGCAAACGTCGGGTGGGAATGGTACCACCCTACGATGCGCAGATTGAGTTTTTCGACCAACTCGCGCGTTTCGACTTCGCTCGCGGGGTCGAGCTCGACGTTAAAGTGCCGATCGTGGTTGATGCCCGATGTCGTTTCTGGCTCGACGGATCTGCATGGCAGGGCATACGTGATCTCGAGAAGGTGCTTCTTGGCGTCCCACGTGCCGGCGAGGAAACCAATGACTTCGGTGGCCATGAGGTGCGAGTGGATGTCCATGACAGTCATCACGCGACGGTGCACGCTGATCTCAAAGGGCTGCGAGCCCGGATCGCCGCTGCCTGGACGGCCCTGGTATCGCTCGCAGGGCATCATGACGTGGCCGCCGCCTTGCGCTAGCAGCGCGATTGGGTCAAATGGCTGCGGTTTGGCTGCTGCGCGGACAGGACGGCTGCGTGCATACTCGGTGCGCTCAGCAGGACCCAACAGAGAGCGTTCATCCATCTTGTCGTGCATGTCACGCGATTGCACCAACGCGACCGACGCAGGAGCTGGCGTAGGCGTCTGCTTTGCCACCTGTGCCTTGTCTTTCTTGGCCGGTCGGCTGGCAGACTTTGGGGTTTTGTGTCTGCAATTCGACAAACGCATGCAGGATGGTCAGTGTCCCTGCACAAGAAAACGTGGCTGTAAAGAGCAACATACGCTTTGTCGGACGGGGTGTTCAGTTCGGTCGCGCTGTCAAAGTCAGGCTGTGGCTTCTTGCTCGCGTGCTTGACGGGCGTGTCAATCTCTCCTAAAATCGCACTGACATCCGCAGCAAGGCTGTCACCCGCATCCGAAGTGGTCGGCACCGGCATGTCAGGGTTGAATGCAAGTGGCAGAATGATGCCGTCGGGATGCTGGCTGGGGATGTTGAGTGGGATCGTGCGTCCCTTGAGGTACGGCCGGGCTGCTGCCGACTCGGGGTCCAGTGGCTTGCCACTAAGCGTGTATCCAGCACCACTCTCGATGACCTTGGCAGGGAGTGGGATGTTGTCTCTGAACAGCTTGATAAAATACTTTTGGGCGTGGCTGCGAATGGCATTAGGGTCGCGCGTGACAATGTGCTTGGCGAGCTATAGAATCGTGTCAGCACGCATGAAGAGTCGCCGATCATAGTCATCAAAAGCCTTGGTTGGCAGGAAGTGGCTTACCAAGTTCCATTCGCGTCCGTAGAGCTCCAGACCTTCCTTGAACCGAACGAGTTCGTCTTCAGAAAACTTGCCCGTGTTCATGCCCTCGGACACCGTCTTGAACTTTTTCAAAACCGGCGTGGTGGATGGCGTGTCTTGGTTGCTGTGAGCCTGGCCGTCAGACATCTTGGCCGGTGTGGCGATCTTGATGATTGGGATTGTCTTCATGTACGATTCGCCAATTGCGGTCGACGATGACAATGACGACGACTGGCTCATCAAAGGCGCCTCTGAGCTGGGAGGAGGCATGGAGGACGCAGAAGAGGCAGACGCAGCAGACGGTTCTCCTGACGATGCCTGGTCGATCTGGTCTGTTGAAAGGTGGAGAGCCGACTGCTGCGATGCGTCAGGTGCTTGGCCAGCATGCTGCAACATCTGTCCTTGCTGGAAGACATGCGGGATCTGATTCTGCGACTGCTGCTGTTGATGATGAAGCTGCTGCTGGTACGCTGCGGCTGGTCCTGCAGAAGCAGATACAGTGGTCGCGTTTGGCCCACCAATATGCGAGTCATGAGATACTGCGTTGCTGTGGCCAAAGATGGATGCAGCTGCCGTTGATGAAGGAACACCAGAATTGCCAGCCATCATCTGCGATATCCGCGGCGCGATGCTATGATGAGATGCCACCCCGCCGCTCGGCATGAGCATGTGCCGCTGGGCCGAAGCTGCTGATGTGTTGTTCATCGAAAGCGACGATTGTGCGAATGCATTGCCCGACTGTGGCATCCACATGGACGAAGGCAGCTGCGATCGGGCCGTCGCAGCGTGCATGAGGCTCGTGAGAGGCTGAAGCGATGCTGTGCTGGACTCGAGAGTTGCTGCATACACAAGGCTTGTGAATCCACCGCTGCCAACAGGCGAATCAAAGCTGCTCTGAGGAAACTGCAGCGACTGAAGGAGTTGCTGTTGCTGCTGTTGCTGCTGCTGATACGCAGCCTGATGCTGCTGCTGTTGTTGCTGATGTTGCTGCTGCTGCGACGATTGCTGGCTGTACGAGTTGAAGCCTTGCTGGAGAGACTGTGGCATTGACTGTGCCAAATGCTGCTGCGGCTGATGGTGCAGAGGATGCTGCCCAAAATGAGTCTGGTGGAACTGCTGCTGCTGCTGCTGTTGCTGTTGCTGCTGTTGTTGTTGGTAATGGTGCGATTGTTGCAGCTGATGCTGGATCTGGTGCTGGCTGTGGTTATGGAACGCGTTGTGTTGGTGCTGGTGCTGGTGCTGGTGTTGAGCAAGCGACTGCAATGCGTCCAGAGCAGCCATGGAAGGCGTCGAAAGAGCAGAGGGAAGGAGTGTCGTGGACGATGTGGGTGTAACAGGGTTTGACACTGCTTGGTGCTGCTGTTGCTGCTGCTGCTGCTGCTGCTGCTGCTGCTGCTGCTGATAATGTTGATGGTGGTTGTGGTGATTCGCGTTCAGCTCTGTCTGGTTGCCGTACAGCATGGATGCAACTGGAGCACCAGCAGAAACTGCATTGGCGGATATGGCCGCGGAAGTGTCGAGCGCAATGGCAGCAGCAACTTTCTGGGCGTGGGTTGGGCTCACCAGGACGACAGGCGCTGTTGGAACGGGATCCATCATTTCTGCCAGCCTGTTTTCTTTGTCGTCTATAACGTGGCCGGCGTCGTCTTTGGAAACGGAGGCGCGCGGGGCCTTGCCGGCTGCTGCAGTGTCAGTCACCAGCTCGACCTCAATAAACAGACCAGCAGGCCAGAAAGAAGAATGCTGCACTGACCACTTGGACGCTTGACGGGCCGCTTGGGTTGGGCGGGTTTCTTGTCTGCAGGACTCCAGTCTTCGTCCTCTCCACCGGCGGATCTGCGCTTTTTGCCACGCTGGCTGCGTTTCCTCTTCTTGCCGCCATACGAGCCGTCCTCATCGTCATTGTCGTCATCGTCGTTGTCGTCATCCGGGGCATCACCATAGCTGCGATCGTGTTTGGCTTCAGTGCCATCGTAGGATTCATAAGCGGCATAGTAGTCTCCGCCGTCGTCGTCGTAGGGCTGATCGGCGAGCATGAGAGCCAGAGCGTGGTCTCTGTCCACTTGCGCCGTTGATGCCATTGCCAGATCTGCAGCCGAGCGACGCACAACGGCCGATGCACAGAATGCCAGATACAAACCCCAGGCCAAGGTGTCAGCAACGGCGGATATGCAAGCACACACAACAGGCCGATGGACAGGTGGGCAGATGGGCAGCCTCTGGACAGCCTGCCTCGCAGAGCATGGTATGGCATGTCAAGACCCCAGCGCTGCCGCGCGTGTGCTGGCTGCGGGTCCTGGCCTCGGCTGGCCAGGTGCACGAGCAAGGCGGAGAGCCTGCCGTGCGAGCGTAAGCCACCAACCAGGCCAGCCGAGACCAGCCGAGCTCAGGCGAGCTCAGGCCAGACCAGTTGCCTGCCGTCTCCTGCCGCCCACGCCTGCACAGGCGCTGTCTCTCTCGGACGAGTCACGACAGACGTACCAAAGCGTCGTGGCTGACCTGCTGGCTGACCTGCTGGCTGGACTGCTGGCTGACTTGCTGGCCGACTTGCCTTGGGTTGGATTGGGTTTCCTTGTGCTGGATTGGGTTGGATTGGGTTGGGTTGGGCCAACAAGCAACTCTGCGGCGTGGAACATGAGACATGAGGCATAGCAGCGTCAGTGCCGGCGCAGAAACACAGACTGGCAGATACGCCAGATACGCTGGCTGGGGCTGGCTGGCTGGGCTGGGCTGGCTGGACAGGGCTGGCTGGCTGCTGCATCTGCTGCATCTGCTGCGTGTGCACGGGGCGTCCCGAGCGCCACACGTCCAGCCGTGGGTGCGTCTCCGGCCCAGCCAGACGGCGCACGCCATGGCCCCCCAAGCGGTCTCTTGCACCACCGCTGTGTCTGCGTCTTGTCTGCGTGCAACCGACTCGCTGCGTCCTGACTGGGCGATGTTGCAGAGTTTTGGAAAATCTCGCAAGCGGCACAGCGCAAAGAAGAGCGGCGATCACGCTCTCTCCACAGCTGGGTCTGCATGCACCGTGCAGCAAGGACTGTAGTCGCAGGCAGCTGGGTCGATGCAACGGCAGCCCGATCCTTGGATGGATGGCTTGCGCGGCAGCTGGGCGCGACGGCCATCCAGCGCACACAGGCCGTGCAATTGGCTGCCGCCGTTCAGCGACAGATGGCGTGGCATGGCCGGGGTCTGTAGGGTCCAACGAGCACGCGATCTTGCTTTCCACAACAGCAACAACAACAGCCAACCAACCATCGCAGCACCATGAGCGTCTCTATCCAGCTTGTCGAGGGCGTCACGGGCGGCTTCGTGCCAGCCAGGCCCCGCCGCTTTGTCACCATCGACATGAACGGCGGCAAGGCCACCATCACCAAGGCGCTCAAGTCCACCGCCCCCACGGCCGTTGAGGGCTTTGAGCAGTTTGCGAGCAAGCCGGACCTTGCCGTGTGAGTCGCTCTCTCTCTGTCGTGTGTGTGTGTGTGTGTGTGTGTGTGTGTGTGTGTGTCTGGGAGAGGCATGCCTTGCAGCTCACACAACTATCCAACCGCCCATCCAACCGCCCGTCCAACTGCTGCCCGCTGGCCCATCTCAGAGAGCAGGTCCGCTCGCTCATCGACGAGACCCTTGCCACGTTCCAGAGCCTGCCGCACGAAAACCCCATCGGTGGCGAAGACGTGTACGGTTACGACGTCTCCATCCACATCCAGTCAAAGTCATTCAACTGGCAGAACAGTGAGCGGTCACATCCACCCCCTGGCCCCCTTGTTTGCCTGCCTCGTTGCCTCTGCCCGCATCTTTGCTGCCAGTGCACTGACAATGGCCCAATGTCCAGCACCAAACTCTGGCTGCAACATCCACCCGTCGACAGTCAGACCAACGGACCAGCAGCGCGAGATCTTCAAGGCGTTTGTGGATCGCATCAACAAGCTTGCCGACGACCATGCCTCGACCCCTGTTGCAGAGTGATTGGCTTCTGCTGTACTCATTCATCAATGTTCCAATACACACTTTTTGTGGGTCTACCTGTGGCATGTCCATGTTGACACCCCCAAAACAGCAGCGATCAGCAGCAATCAGCAGCAGAGTGGCAGCCGTGTCCAAAAAGCAATGAGAATGCCAGCAGACCGCCGACAGCAGAGCAGCATGCGGCAGCAGCTGGTTGTGGTTGTGCAAAACAGATGCGCCATGTGCAAAAGTGAAGCTCCCCGACGGGGAATCGAACCCCGGCCGCCACGGTGAGAGCGTGGAATCCTAACCACTGGACCATCGAGGATTGGTGCTTCTTGCGTTTTCAGACTGCAGAACCCTCATATACCTTATCTGCACTTGCAAGAGCAAACCAATGATTGCTCTCGATCATCGCAGAAACAACTGGTTCCGGTGGTCCAACGCATGCGGCTGTTCGAGACGGCTGAACAGCCATTCCAGATGCATCTCCCCATCCACAGACGACCATTGAACACCCATTCAACCACACATCCACTGTGCCAACCAAGACGCACAATCAGTGGCTGGACACACGATCAACAGCAGACGATCACAGAGCAGGCAACACGACGGCGGCCTGTGAGTTCAAGGACGATGCGATGTGAATGGACGCTGTCGTGGACACAGCGGCACACCACCAGCAAGACAGACACACGACAATCAATCAACCGTTCATGAGCTTCATTGGATGGATATCAGCAGCAGAGAAGAGGAAAGCATGCGATGGTCGAGCAAGACGGGACCAGAATGCAGCATGAGCAGGGATGGGCCGCGATCGGGACATGAGCAGCCACGACTATTCGCGCACTGGCTCCTTGCCCTTGGCGTCGGTCTGCTGAGAGGCTGCTTCCACAAGCACAACATCGTCAGACGTCGCGCTGTTTGGCGTGCCAGGAGCAGACGTGGCAGCCACTGGTGCAGCCACTGGCACTGGCAGAGGATCAGCGCCAGCCGCTTCGTTGATGGCCAACATGGCCAGATCCTCCATGACCTGGGCAGACGCAGAGGCAGACGCAGACGCAGACGCAGACGAAGATGCGACGGGCAGCTCAATGGCCGATGACTGGATGACAAGCATGCGGTTGACCTCGTCATATGCCATGTACAGGTGCTCATAGTTGGGGTTGAGGTCGAGGATCACGTCGTCTGCGATCCAGTCGAAGCGGGCAGGCTCGTTGCCTGGCGCTGGCGTGGTCTGGAAGTGGATCTTGGTCTTGGCCGTGGTGTCGTATCTGGCTGAGCGGATGATCGTGGACTGACCAGGAGCAGAAGGCATGGCAGGCGGTGCGGGTGGTGCAGGCGGGGCAGGTGGCGCAGGAGGTGCACGTGGGGCACGAGGAGCACGAGGTGCAGGCGGGGCAGCATGCGATCCAGCAAGAGCTGCACGGATGGACTCTGCAGCCAGCTGGATGGCACGGTGGATGTCGCCACGCGACTGGCCGTGGTGAGCGCCGTGGGCCTGCTGGTGAGCATCAGCGGCGTGCGCATGGGCCTGACGAGCCTCGTGGTGAGCACGGCGGGCCTGCTGGTGAGCCTGGCGCGCTGCCTCGTGAGCCTCGCGGGCTGCCTCGTGGGGACCGTGGTGGTGGGCAAAGTGACGGTGGCGATCCGACTCGGAGCCGTGGCCTTCGCCATGACGACCCTCGTGCTGGCGGCTCTCGTCGCGGTGACGGCGACCGTGGCGACGACCAACGCGATCGGACTCGCTGTCGTGGTGGTGACCGTGGCGGCCGACATGGTCAGACTCGGAGCCGTGGGCATGGCCCTCGTCGCGGCGACCGTGGCGACCGTGGCGGCTGTGGCGATCAGCATCCGACTTTGAGTCACGGCCCTCGCCGCGATGACGACGAGATGAACGGTCGTGGTGGCCGTGATCATGCTGGCCGTGATCGTGAGGGCCGCTGTGGCCACTGAACATGGCCTCGACGCCCTTGGCCCAGTGCTCCATCGATGCCTCGAACGTCTTGGCCCAGTCGTTCACCTGGTCTTCGAACGAAGGAGCGGGACCATGGCGCGGGCCGTGGTGGCTGTGGTGGCCAGGGAAGCCGCCGGGGATCGGGCCGTGATGGCCAAAGTGCGGAGGCGGAGGAGGCGGCGGCGGATGGGGAGGAGCGGGACCGTACGGCGGAGGAGCACCGTGGTAGTAGTGAACTCGGCCGTGGTGGCCGTCATGGCCGTGAGAGTGCGAGTGCGAGTGCGAGCGGCTGCCACGATGGCCGTGGTGGCCGTGGTGGCCATGGCTGCAGGAGCGGGAGCAGGCATGTTCGCTGTCGCTGATGTCGGAGCTGCTGCTGCTGCCGGACGAGCTGGACGACAGCGACGACAGGCTGGACGCGGAGGAGCGACGGAAGATGACGCGGGGGCCGTGGGCAGCCTGGCCGTCAGCCTGCGAGATGGGAACGAAGCCGGACGATGTCTTGGGCATGGGATGGAGTAGTTGCAGTTGGTACAGTGGCAGTTGCAGTTGCTGTTGGTGCGACGCAGAGCAGCGGACGGCACGCTGAACGGCTGCTCTTATAGGCTGGCGGCTGGCACAGCGAGTGCCACGTGGCGACACGTGTCGGTTGCATGGACACGCGGCGGGCGGCAGTTGGTGCTCGTCAGATTCGCCTTCATTCTCTGCTTGCCGCAGTGCTCAGATACACACAGACACAGACGGACAGACGAGCAGACAGACGATCACTTGGGGATGTACTGCTTGCGGAACTCGAGGTACTTTGCAATGTTGGGACGCGCGGCCGTGGCATCAGCAAGTGCCTTGAGTCGCGGATACTGCGCAGCCAGGCTGGCAGACTCGAGCGATCCGTCGTCGTTGAGCGCCTGGTACAGCGCGGCATCGGCATACGAAAAGTCGGTGCCGAGCACAAAGGGGCCGTCGTACTTTGCCAGGAAGAACTCGAACGCGGCGTAGCAGCGGGGAAGTGCCTCGGTCTGGTGCGTCTTGAGTGCCTCTGCCGATCCGCCGAGTGTGGTCACCCACGAGTGGCGCCAGTCGATGTAGATGTCGGCAACCTGCCGCAACAGACCAGCCGCGTGTCAGTCGAGAGTCAGTCGAGAGTCAGTCGAGAGTCAGTCGAGTGTCAGTCGAATGGCGGCTGACGACGCACAGGCAGGCAGATGCAAACACACCTGGTCCACAAAGTATCGCTCGTCGTCGTTGCTGCCTGCGTACTTGCGCAGCTTGTTTGCAATGAACCGCAGCAGCGGCACCGACTGCGTGTAGTTGCGGCCGTTGAGCTCGAGCACGGGCAGCGAGCCGAATGGGTTGGCACCGGACGCGACGATCTTGGCCTTGAGCGCGGGCCAGTCGGCAAACTGCACGCGGTTGTCAACAAAGGCGATGCCGGCCTCGTGGAAGAACAGCCGCAACACCTCGCCACGGCCCTTGGTGCCGGCGACGTTGAAGTATGTGAGCGTGGGAGTGCCGCCAATGAGCTGGTTGGGCGTGAGAGGGAGAGACGCAGACGACATGGCTTGAGGTTGGTTTGGTTGTTTGGTTGGTGGATGTTTGGATGGCAGCCATCCCAAGGCAGATCGTGATCGGCTTTATACTCGACATGCGGCTCAATGCGTCTGTCGGCCAGCATCCACAGGCATGGCGTGCTCAGTTGTTCCTGCGTTGGTGAGTTGTTCCCGCCAGTTGTTCCGCCAGTTGTTCCTGTATTAATCCGTGGCGTGGCAGCAGCGTCGCATTCAACCCAGCATGCTCCAGCATCTCGTCCAGTGTGGCTTGCACACACGATCTGTCCATCCAGCAGCCCACCACGTCCAGCCAGCCAGCCAGCCAGCCAGATCTGCCTCGACATCGCCTGTGCAGCCGTTGCCGCTGTTGGCCGCGCAATGTATTTCTGTCCAACGTGCGCCAACCTGCTGCTCGTCCAGTCCGGCGAGCGAGGCAACGAGCTGTTCTGCCAGTCATGCCCGTATGTGTGCAGAGTCGAAAAGGTGCGCTCCGTCCATCACACATGCCGCCCACTCTGTCCACTCTGCCCCACTCTGCATTCTCTGACCAGTCAGCCTGCCCTCACTGCCAACACACCGCATCCTGCAGCCTTTGACCAAGAAGCAGACGTTTGAGCGCAAGGCCATCGACGATGTCTTGGGCGGCGCAAAGAGCTGGGAGAATGTGGACCAGACAGACAGTACGCAAGCGAGCCAGCGCCGTGCCGTGCTATGCCGTGCATGGATGTCTGCCGTTGTCTGTCATGCCCGACTGACATGGAGTGTTGAATGCACACACACACACAGCAACCTGTCCCAAGTGCGACAACAACCGAGCGTACTTTATGCAGATCCAGATCCGCTCTGCCGACGAGCCCATGTCCATCTTCTTCAGGGTATGTGGGGCAGACAGACAAGCAGCATGCCACACTGCATGCTGTTCATGGTGCTGACAACATCCAAACAACCGATCCGACAGTGCGTCAGGTGCGCAAACCAATGGCGCGAGGGATAGAAACATCGGCCGCTGCTGGCAGCAACCAACCACCTCACATGCACCACATCCATCGCATCCCGCATTCACGACTCCATCTGCGTCAATAGATGCTGGATCTGCACTGGAACCAGGGCCGATATCATGGAGGGAAGATGGTTGGCAAACACATCTATTTGGGGGGTTGTAAAACGAGTATATGAGTGGCAGGGGGGAATCCAAGTGAAAGAGAGAGCGAGAAACGATGGAAGCCGCTAGTGGTACGCTGCGTTGAGACACGCCATGGGAATGACACCAGCGATGCCGTCCTTGGTGGTGACCATGACCCAGCCGTCGTCAAAGACGGCATTGACTCGCACCATGTCGCCACGCCACACGGACAGCTCGTCGTCGCGTTTGGCTTCGTAGCCCCACCACACCAGCTGGGTCGCGCCGATGCGCAGCGGTGCACGCGATCCGTCTTCAGGCGGTTGGTAAACAGCCAGCGATCCCGAGGTCGTCGGCGTGGACGGTGTCTCAGCCGACACAGACGCAAGACCAGCCGATGCCCGGTTTGCGTCAAGCTGCTCGTGTTCGTGCTGGTCGCGCTCAGTCTCCTGCGAAACCTCCTGCAACACTTCTTGTGGCAGCGGGAAGGATGCTGACATGGGCGACCGTGGCGACGACGGCGACATGATGGACGTATCCATCAGCGACGTCTGAGACGACGATGTTGTGCGGAACGTGAGTCGCGACCCCATCGCCGCGGCGATCGCAGCCGACGCAGGGCCAAGCGTGGTGCCAGGCGTAGTCGTCGTTGGCGTGAACAGCTTGTACTTGGGCATGTCTTGGGCGATGGCGCGCGACACCGGACTGAGTGGAGTAACTGACGAAGGGCTGGATGTCTCGAGGCCGAACGTGCGGACAGGGGCGAGCGGTGCACGCTGGCTGCGACCGGCTTGTGTCTTGGGATGAGGGGATGCCGGTGACGCGTACTGTGAGGACGAGGATGCGAAACCGCTATCGGATACGCTGACGTTGGTGGCAGGGCCGGCCTCGAATCTGTTGACCGTTGTGGTTGCATTGGCCGGCACGTTCAAGTTGGCCGACTTCCATGCTGGTGCCGCCTGTGCAGTTGATATGGTGAGCTGTGCAGAGAGCCGTTGAGACTTTGGCCTGATCTGTTGCTGCTGTTGTTGCGATGGTTGTTGTTGCGATGGTGGTGGTGGTGGTGATTGTTGTGGTGGTGGCTTTTGCCGAGGAATGGGAGGAAGCGGCTGTAGAGGCTGGTAGGATGGTGCGGGGAGCGACGGCTGCTGGTGTTGCTGATTATAGGGTTTGTTGACAGTGTGGACAGTGCTGGAGTATGCTGGCGTGTAGTGTTCGCTGCTGCTGGGTGTGTACATGGGGTTCTGGGCCGCGACGATCGATGCGACCGACGCAATCTCGTGCTGCCACGATGGCTGCGAGGGTGCGGCTGGTTGCGGCGGCGACGTGATCCTGCGATCGGACGGGCTGCTGTTGCCGCTTTGGTTGCCGACGCCGTTACCGACGCCGTTGGTGTTGGTGTTGACATAGCCGACCCTCGTGCCTGCGGATGCGTTGCCTCCAGCAGAGGCGGCCGCCTGCCGCGAGCCAGTTCCAACGGCAGCGGCTGAAAATGGCGGCATGGTCATTGGCGCACGATGGCCGACGGTCGGAGATCTCGGCTGCATGGGCGACGGCGGCGGGGCAGGCCCGATCGAAGCCTTGTTGCGTTCGGCAGACGGGCGGCTGTCACGACGGCGGATCAGCACCCACACCACAAAGCCGACCGAGACGGCGCCAATGGCGATGCCAATAAACAGCGGCAGCATGGACCCTGAGCTGCTTGTGTTCTCGCCGCCCGCGTTGGCCACGGGTTCGGCAGTGGCGTTGGATGCTGGCTGCATCTGCTTCTGCTGGTCGGCGCCGAGCGGGGCGGACGGGCTGCTGGACGGTGCCGACGACTGTGGTATCAACGAGGGAACGTGCGTTGGCTGGGCAGTAGCGCCGGGCAGAAGCGTCGGTGCACCAGCGCTGTTGCCGTTGGCTGTGTTGGACGGGATGCCCCACGGCGCCGCTGGTGATGACGGAGGAGGCGTTGGCGATTGTGACGGCGGCCGCGGCGGCGAGGACGACGTGGGCTGCGGGACGGGAGCAGCCGGCGGGATGGTCCAGCGGTTGATGCCCAGGCCGAGCGGGACGTAGCGGGCAGCGACGGCGCCGGAGGCCGGATCCCTGGCCAGCCAGTTCTGGTTGACCCACGTCCACGACACCAGCGTCGATCCAGGCGGCATCAGCTCGATCGGCTGCTCGGTGCACGACTCGCTGATGCGGCTGACACGCAGGCCGGTGGTGCGGGTATTGGTGATGCTGAGCAGCACGGGGAAGCCAAACGGCTCCTGGCACGGCGTCTGTGCGGCTGCGCGAAGCGGCAGCAGGTGCAGCAGCAGCAGCAGCTGGAGCAGCTGGAGCAGCCGCCGCTGCAGGTCGAGCAAGAGCCTCATGTTGTCGTGTCGTTCAGGCGCCGGCGTTGTCGCTTGTGGATGAACGCCGGCCACGCACGCACGCTCGTTCGCTCGTTCGCAGGCGTCGGCAGCCGTGAAAAATTGCGCGGCAAATTTGCAGTCGCGGTCGCGTGACTGACACCAAGATGGTCACCAACACAGACACGAAGGGCAGTTCAACGGCTTCATTCAAACAAGATATCATAAACAGCTCGTGCAGGCTCACGGAAAACCGGTTGCACATCACACTTGGAAGCAGCATGCAGGAATCACGCCTTGGTCGCCGTCCACGGTGCACGCAAGCACCCATCCATCGTCAAACGTCTCGCAGATGAGCAGGCGGTCGCCAGGACGCACAGACAGCTCATCGTCGGCCAGCTTGATGTAGTGGTGCAGCACAAGATGCACGCCGTCAACCACAAGCGGCAGGGACGTTGACGGGTTCTGAAAGTCGCCCACGACGACAGACGGCGGTCTCGCCGGTGGTGCGGCAGCCGCTGTTTGCACCATCTGGCCTGTCGAGATGCGTGCTGGCGACATGGCTGTCGACTGCCTGACAGCGGCCAGGCTGCGGTCCATCGCTGCCGATCCAGATCGCGGCTGCTTTCCTGCTGCTGACAGTCGGTGCTGCGGATCCTCGATGGCGGCATTTCCATGAAGGCTGTTGCCGGTGACCATCACAGAGGCTCGCTGCACCTGGGACATGGACGTGTGCTTGGCCTGTGGCAGGAAGATGAGTGCGGATACGTCTGGGTTGGTGCGGAAAGACGCCGAGTTCCATGCAGCGCTCCAGGTGCAGCATTCTGATGATCGGCTGCTACTGTGGCGGCGGCGGCGGCGGTTGCAATGGCTGGTGATGGTGCTCCACTGTAGCTGGAAAAGGGAGCAATTGCATGGTACATGCTCGGCGCAGACCGGCCGTCGTCCATCAGTCGCTGTTCAGACGGCCGCCGCGACGATGTGATGGGCGTGTCGGGAATGGGCGATGGCGGTGTTGACGAGAGGGGACTGATGGTATTGCCGATGCTCCGGCTGCGGATGTGGAGAGCGCTGCTGTTTCCAACCATGCCAGCACGGTCCGAACGCGGGATTCCACTGCTCTTTGCACCATTGCTGGTGTCGCCGCGAGAGCTGCCTGCTCCACCGCTGCTCATTCCAGGACCACTGGCACCATGACGCAGGCTAACGGTCTCCGATGACGGGTCGTTTGCCGAGTCATCCGACCGGGTCCGTGCCGTTGTAAGAATGGTGTGGAAGCGGCGGCCGTCATTCTTGGGCCGACTGGAAAAGATGTTGCCGTTCGGGGGTGCCGATCGACGGCGGCCGCGGTAGAACACAAAGATGCCAACAGCGCCACAGATGGCAACGGTGCCAACGCATGCAGCAACAATGCCGATGATGACCGACGGTTGAGGTGATCCGCGGTTCGTGTTTCCGTTCCCGGTCGTGGTTCCAGTGGCATCCGTGCCGGGCATGGTGCCGTCTGGATTCATGCGCGAGGCCGGCGGAGTGCGGCTTGCTGGAGTGCTTGTCGTGCGTGCACCGTTCTGTGGCGCAGATCCCGCGTTGACATTGCCCTGGCCAGCGCCTTGGCTTGTGCTAGAAGCACCTGAAGCACCTGAAGCACCTGAAGCACCAGGTACTGGGGGACTTCCTGGGCCACCGCCTCTGCTGCCATCGGCCGGAGGTGATGAGGGTTGCGTGTCTGATCCAGAGGAGCCGCCGGTGCCTCCACTTGTGGGCGACTGGTCTCCAGCGCCAGCGCCAGGGACAAGGATCCAGGCACTCTCCGTCGGAAGACGGGGAATGAAGCTTGCAACGATCTGGCCTGTGTTGGCATCGCGAGCAATCCAGACGTGGTTAAGGTAGCTGGGCTGGCTGGCCGACCCTCGCGGATTGATAGTCTGGTAGAAGATCTCTGTGCAGCTGAAATCGACCCAGTAGATCATCACAGGCGTTGTCGGCGACTGGTTGGTGAAGGTGCAGTTGATGACCGTCGTGAACGCTGGAATGCTGCACCCAAATTGGGTCGTCACCATGGCAACCTTGCCCTGCGAGGCCATTTGGTTTCGGGACATTCGCGAGGTCGTGGCTTGTGCGGAGGATCTGGCCGACACAGCGGCTGGAGCGAGCGCGACAATAAGCAATGCTGCAACGAGTAAAGCTCTGCAGCAGAGTGCGGCTACGTGGGGTGAAAGCACCGTCCAAGCCGGGCTCTTGCCAAGACTCTTGCTCGACAGCGTGCTGGCTGTGGTGGCGCGGCGACTCATGCGCCTTGACTGTGTTGCCGCAGCCGACGCCGTCGGGGACCCACGTGTGTTTGTCGGCGTGGTGACGAAGCGCGCCATCGTGGGCGGCTGAACGTTGGAGTTGGAAAGCGTCGTGTTTGTGGTGGCGGTGGTGCGTGTCGCTGCTGCGGTGATGGACGGTTGGGCACGACGGCAGGAATGCGTCGAGGTCGAACCGTCGCGGGGACGAGAGGAGCGAGGCGTGATTGTCGTTTGAGCAACCGAGCTGGTTGAACGGTCTACCGCTGCTGTTGCTGCTGCTGCTGCTGCTGCTGCTGCTGCTGCTGCCGCCGCCGCTGCTTCTGCTGATGCAGACGGCCGTGGTGTCGAGCAGCTGTGCGATGTAGCGCCGTGTGCCATCTGTGACCTTGCAACGACCAAGAAACGAATGCGGGTGGGCCAGGCCGTGCAGATGCGTGGCTGAGTGCGACGTGCGACTGTGGGTTGGTGAGAGGCGCCGTCGATATTCGAGACAGGCCGGTCTGCCGCTGCTAGTGCCGCTGCTGTCCTGTTGTCTACGAAAAGGACACGAGCCTCGTGCTTGTACGTTGCCGCCCAGGTGCAAGGCGGATGTGTGGCTTTCTGCTGTATGCGCTGCGCAGATGGCGTGCGTGTAGACGCAGACGCTGGGCAAGGTTTGGTGCGACGAATGTGCGAGCGAGGCTTGTCGCTGTCTGGAGGTCGTCTGGAGCTGCGGTGATGAAGGGCCGTCTGTCTGTCTGTCGTGCGTCTGTCTGTATGTCTGTCTGATGGAAGGAAACGTTCCGAGTCTCGACGCAGCGGCCTGTTGGGCAGTTGCCGAGAGCGGGCAAACGACGCAAGGCTCGCTCCGTGTCTTGCTCCGTGCCTCGCTCCGTGCCTCGGGCCGTGCCGCGATGCGCTGCCGCCGTGCACCCACCCACCCAGCCGCCCCACTCCGCTGCACACGGCCCGTCTCCGACCGCAGTCGCTTTGCTCGACGCGTGCAAGTGGCAGCGCTGGACGGCACGCGCCACCACACTCCGCTTGGCAGTCTGTGGTGTGTGTGTGGCGCGATATGGTGTGTGGTGTGTGGTGTGGTGGTGTGGTGGTGTGGTGGTGTGGGCCATCCGGCTGGCCGGCCGTGTCTCAATGCCGCCCACGCTCTGCCAGACACGCTCTGCCAGACACGCTCTGCCAGACACGCCCCCAATGCGCAGCCGCTGTGATACCTCCCAGATACCACGCCGCCACCTGGAACGCCTGAACCGTGCCACTCGACACAGAATGCCAGCAACAGACGCACCCGCAACCCACGACAGTGACCGTTGCGCCAATGACGTCAAGTGGGCACTCGATGCACGGGGGGTTGAATGCTCGCTGCATCCAATGCCATCAACAGCTCCATGTCCCTGACTGACGTCACACTTCATTCAGAGGTGAAAGGGATGCATGGGCAATCAATGCGTGTAAGCGACGTAGACGTTGACGCCAAGACAGACCGTCACAATGCTCGTCAGCCAGATCCGCAGCGAGATGTACCACGGCGGCGCCAGGCTCTTGCGGTGTGCAACAACGTCGCCAAGCAGCAGCGCGTTGAACCCGAGCATCTCGGCAATCAGCTGAATGGGCACATGCGGGATGAACGCGACGGCAAAGAACGCAAGCAGCGACGGCACTGTGCTCAGGATGTATCGCTTGGAGTTGGTGGATGCGTCGCCGTAGCTGGCCATGGCAAGCCCCCAGTGGACCGCACCCATGAACGACAGGATCGAGCAGCCTGCAGGCACAGTGCGCGACGTCAGCCAAGTGCCGTTTGGGAGATCAGATCGTCAGCGGCGAGCGACTGCGTACCGTAGACCGACTGGGTCTGAGAGATCAGCCAGACGGCCTCGGGCATGTAGAGCGCGCCCGCAGCCGTGCCAAGGAACGGAATCAGCCCTGTCAGCCGCACAAAGCGATCAGCCATGCTGGCCAAGTCAGCACTGAAAGCAAGGCGCCGTGGGCACAGACGAACCAGCGAAGCCGAGCAGCTTGACCGGCGTGGGAACGGCCGAGAGACGCAGCGTGATGGGCGGTGCAGGCGGCCGTGCTGGCGACGGTGACGATCCAGATCCAGATCCAGGTCCAGATCCGGCTGCGGAAGAATAAGCTTGACAAAGCGTTGGCGGTCGAACGGCAGACGCAGACGCAGCAGCGACAAGCAGCGGCTGGTTGAAGCGCCAGATGCCTGCAGCAGCAGCTGGTGTGGCAGCACGCGGCAGGCACGCCGGTCCCGCCACACGGGCCACACGGGTCGCGCCAGGCACGGTTGCCATGCAGCGCACGCTGCCTCGGCCGAACGCAGCACGAGCGGCCGAGCGACAGCCCGCCGCGGCCAGGCCAACAACCGCGCTCAACGACATTCGCAGCGATCTCAAGCAAACCGCCAACCGCCATGCTCGGTCTGCGTTCCGTGTCCGTGCGTCCGCTGACGGCCCTTGCCGCGCGCGCTTCTGCGTCGGCATCTCCGTCGGTATCCCTGCAGGCGCTGCTGCTGCTGCGGCCGTCGCTCGCGCACCCATCCCGCCACGCCTTCCAGCTCGGCCTGCGCACGCTGCACACGCTGCCCGCTAAGCCAGCGTTGCCGTTGATGCCGATGGTGCCAGCGTCATCGCTGTTGTCGCTGGCAGTCCGCCGCACATTCGCAACCTCCAGCAGCCCCGAAGCACCGCAGGGCAAGCCCGCAGGCGGCATCAAGGCGCTGCTGCGAGAGTACGGCACCGTCGCTCTCGGCACCTACCTTACCCTCAGCTTCATCGTCTTCTGCGGCTGCCTGAGCTCCATTGTGTTCCTTGGCATCAACGAGACGCACATTGCCCACGCATTCACGTCCATCAAGGCCGCCTTTGGGTTCGCCCCAAAGACCGACTCCAGCGCCGAAGACGATGCGGCCCAAGACGCCGCCAACGAAGCCAAGGCCAAGAGCTCGCTGTTTGACATTCTGCCCGAGTGGGCGCGGAGTCCGTTCGTGGTGACCATGGGCACCAACGTCCTGCTTGCGATGGCCATGACGAAGCTGTTCTCGCCGCTCAAGGTGGCCATC